>JAHZNG010004198.1:0-25414 GCA_027744375.1 Orchesellides sinensis | reverse complement strand
AGATTTTTGTTCTGTTTCATCATCCAATTCCATACATTAAATCCATTATACTGTGTTACAAATGCATTGCATATCCAAACCAATATAACTTCCACCTTTGAAAGGGTATCATGTTAGGTGCATTTAATTCGGTACATGGGTCTCACAAACATACACGGGTCATTTAGCCATTTCCAGTCTTGTTTCTACGAAAAATATCACATTCTAATGTTCACTTCAACTCTCTTCTTTTCTGGACATAAACTTGATTACAATGGGAGCATCATTAGAATAAACGGAAATATGTACATGCGCTTATTATTCTTTCAGCCTGTTATGCGCATGTTTACTGTACTGTATGTTTTGTGATTAAATTATAATATATTTTATAGTTACTTAATGTTTAAAGGAAAGGATGCTATTGATGCTACGTATATGAACATTATTGCCGAGTCAATCTGGTGTTCGTCATTTATGAAAGGGATATATTCAGAAATCCAAATTTTAAATTGCATTCAACCTTTGTTTTGCATCGATCCTTTCTTGCCATATTTCATCTAAGTCAATAGACAATAATTAAAACTGAAAGCTGTGCATTTCATATATGAATTTATGTACGCAAATCATGCAAGTGGAAGAGCTACTCATGTATTACCAAGTCCAGTATTAAACTATTACTTACCATGAAGCAGGATTTTTATCGAAGCATGTAATCTTTTTTATGAGATTATGACCCTTGCTCGTAAATATGTTACGCAATAAAGTATTATTTGTAAGAGAAGAAGGATCACATTTTATTTTAAAATTATAAAATCAACATATATTTACAACTATAAATGAGTTAAGCTTCTAAGGGACATGATAACTGACGTGTACCTTATTTGTATCAGTTGCAAAGTTTCATAGAATAAGTACTAGAATATAACAAAGACTTAAGTACAATTTTAATATATTATCATCATCAATAATAATAATTAGAAATCATCTATAAATTGGCACATTAAAAGCCCTGCAATTCAACATTCCTTCTGCATCGTAAATCGTACATAAATCGGAAATTCGCTGAAACCTTTTTTGAACTTATAGTGCTTTCACTATAATATTATGAATACAACAAAACAACACAGCATGAAATGTACTGGAAAACTCAAATCACATACATTCATCGCTTCTTTTATTTTCGTAATACTATTTTACATTTATTAAGAAAAATTGCATCTGGTCGAAGCACAACTACAAATTTTTAAGCCCAGTGCATGTAAAGTACCTTTTTAGTGTTACGAGTAAACTTGAGAAATTTACAATAAAGTATATTACACATTAAGAAGCCCTGCGTAGGGGTTGTCAACTGAAAAATGTCATTTACTCTGTGACGTTGCATTATTAGCTTGCATTGAATTTGTGTTACACGTTTCATTTCAATCGCATCTTCGTATTATGGCCAATAATAATACTTGTGTGTCAGACAAGTAAACACCATAAAATGTAGAACAGAATTGAAAAATATCAGTAGATGATATGAACATTGATATTTTTCCAGAACATCGATATCTTCTAGTTTATCATTTTACCTGAAAATACCTATTCCGTTAATGAGTATCAAAGCCTTACTTTATGTAGAGTGGCACTACACATATTTAGATGTAATAATCCATGTTAACGCATAGGAATGGCCAGATCTTGCTTATTGCGATAGATTATACTGATGCCAACAGCAAGGACATCGTTTTTATACAAAGGTTTTATACTGGCAAATCCTCCGATAAATTTAGCCGTTTTGAGACTTGATGACTTTCACAAAGTTAACGTAGCATTTTATGTACAGCTTCTAGTTTTAGTGTTCGATAACTAAGCTCCCAAGACTTGTTTAAGCTTATCTAATAAGTAATAAAATCTATATTATTTTAAATATAACTGGATATTTTGACAATTTTATAACCTCAGGTCACATTTATCCCCTAATAAATATTTAGTATGAATTAATTAGTTTTATCAACAAAACTAGTCGGAAAACTGAGTTTGCTGGGATATTTAGCTCTATTTGTTTTTGTTCAGAAGTTATTCTTTCTTAATTATCTAAATTTTAATTAGCCAGATTTAGCAAGTTTTAGCACTGTAATAGGAACTTTCATGTTGCGCATGATTGTGTGCTTTCACCTACAGTTTGTCTGTCATTTAGCTAAGGTTTGTATTTTCATGGCACGAATTGATTCGTTATTGATTTCTTATCAGTAATTATTTATAGCTTAAAACTAAATTTGTGGCAATCCCATTTTGTACAAGTTATACTAATTTGTATACATATTTAAATTTACTACTGATTTGCATAGTTATTCGAAATACACTACGTTTGTATACAGAAACTGAATCAATTCAAATGCTTCTAGCATTTTGTAATTTACGACGGGTTAAATTATTAGTCATAATCGTAATTCATATAATTCATCCATGACAAGTATTTCGCAGGTATGCCTGTGTAAAAAAGGTTCTTTTTTCTGGCCAACTAAAATTTTTAAGCTATAATCACTGTTTTGTTGTATTTTGTGTTAATTAGTTCTACATTACTAGTACTTTGTGAGGGTTGAATATACAATTCTTACCACTCATCAAAGTTTTACTACGCTGATATGACTGAGAATCTTTTTTTGTGTCCTGCTATTCTACAACACACATTTTTTCGCTCTACCGTGCTATTTGTTCTGTTTGCATTGTTTAACTTAACCCTATGTTTAGTATACTGAGCTGAGGTAAAATGTTTAAATTCTCTTTTTGTATAAGCTACGACTACAGATAAGAATAATATTATTTTCGAATGTATGTTTATTACACATTTTGAGGAACTTTCGTTGACACACGGACTCGTTTGAGTCTTCATTGTCTGCAAAGTTAAAATTGCGCCGTGTCAGGTTACACTTTTGTTTGCATTATTTTAGTTAAGATATGTTTAGTCGTTGATAAGTATTTATAAATATACTAGAGATGATAAGCCTATGATTTAAATCTCAGATAAACTTTCTTGTTCATGGAATAAGTTTATTTGTGCTTAAAACACTACAATGAGAAAAACTGAGCAACGAAAAATTGTAGTAATATAATTAATTGAGAGAAATTCTATTAACCAACATACTGAGAGCTTGGAGGAGGAGGCCCATTCTGTAAACCAGTGGGATCTGGAGCAAACCCGTTCATGAATGATGGTGGGGCATGTGACATTGGATAAAACTGATTATGGCCCATTCCAGGATTAAATAGTCTTTGCTGTGGTGGTTGTGAGAGGTAGCCTGGGTTGCTGTGATGCTCAATTGTACTTTCAGCATTTAAAGCTTGAGACTCGTACGAGCTGGTTTTAAATCCACTTGGAATATTAAATGCTGGGCTGGTGGCTACTAAATGTCCTGGTGGTTTGTGATGAAGACCATTCGGCTTATCCATTTCATCTACCTGACGATGAGGAGAAATTTTCGATGATGCAGGTGGATTCTGAATAATTGGTGGTGAAGGGATGTACCCGGACCTACCATTACTTCCTTCAGTTAGACTGCCTTTCAATCCAAAGTCCTTCATTGGGCTGCGATCCCGAATCACTTCAGCAGCATTGTTGTTATTTGAGGCTTGCTTGTTCACCCCGTTTTTTGCTCTTTTCGTTGGGGGTGGAGGTTCCTCTGGGAGATCCTTATTCTTTATTGAGTTCTGAATGGGTCACACAAAAAAATATCATTGAACAATGGCATAGTTATAGGCACACAATTTTTTGCTACTCTTATCTTTAGCTCTTATCTAGAGTGCTGCATCATGGTGTTCCATCTCAATTTCAACAAAAAATCTTCCTCTCTTATTCATATCCCAACCAAACTAAAAGGTTTAAAAGCAAATAGATCTTTATGCTACATCTACTGAATCTACTACTATAGTCAACATCATAAAATATTATGATCCTATCACTATGATTCATGGAGATTCACGTTAGGAAGTGTTGCATTGGTTGGGGCTACTTGAGACAAGACCAAGTTATCTTATTTTACAGACATTCTCATAAATCTTACAAATAAAAATGATAAAATGTTGTAACTTACCTTATGTAAAGTGGTACCGTAATGGCGTTTCAAGTGTCCACTGCTTGTGAACCACTTATTGCAAGCAACACAGTTGTAGGTCTTAGGCCGTTTGCACTCACCACCTTTCCACCCTTTCGTTTTTGCTGCAGCAGCAGAACCGGCATGGTTTGCCGGTGTAGTAGCCTCGTTAGGTGACTTTTGTGCGGGTGACGGGGCAAGCGGTGAGCTCATTGAGATCCTTTCTTGTCTATTATCTGCTGGCTGGGCAGCCATAGGTGTAAAACCTGGACCACCATTTGGCTGTCCAAATGGTGGAGGGCCTTGATTTTGGGCTGAAGCTGAAGGCGGTGGTGAAACATGCGCCTGCTGAGGAGGATAGTCCATCGGTGGCGGTGGTGGTTCCGAGGAGAACTGAGGATTCCCTCGATCAGCCGCCACTATATCGTATACTGCTTGATGTGATAAATGTGGGGGTGGTGGTTGAGATGGAGGATTTTGCCCATGCATGGAGTAAGGTGGAATGCTATGGTGGTGATCTCCAAAATGTGGTGGTGGTGGTGGGGGATGCCCTTGGCCAAACTGATGTTCTGAAGGAATTCCATGTGGTGGCCATCCATTGCCAAACATTGGAGGTAAGCCATAAGGACTGTGGAAGAAGGGTCTATCAGACTGAATGGGTGGCTGATACACATGAACTTTATGAGAATCCAAATCTAGGATTTCTGCAGATTCTCTTATAGCAGCTGCAGTTGTTTGCTCTGTATTGGGAGGAGGACCGCGGTGTTGTTCTCCTCCGGAAGATGGATGCTGCGGATGATGATTATTAGAAGGTGGAAGTCCGCTATGGTTTGGTGAGAACATGTGGTTTTGAGCAATCATGATTGGTGAATGATATGGGGAATGATGAGGAATGTTCCCATTAAGATGGTTATTTAGATCAACAGGTGGTTGGCTAAAATTATTGTTGTTCTGCCGGTAAGCATGGTCCATAGTATGCTGTTGTTGTTGCTGCTGTTGATCTTCATTAGAGTTATTACTATTTCCATACTGAGATGGTGGGAACTGGCCATGATGTGATGGCTCACTGTTACTGTTATTAGGGAAAAACCTTTGTTGTTGCTGCTGCTGAGATGCACCCCCACCACTGCCACTATTACCATCATTGGAATGTGGAGTAGGAGGATGAGAATTCGTGGAACTGCCACTTGTCGACATGTCAGACATGGAGCTTGGCTCCGACGATGAAGATGAAGACGAGGACGAGTTATTGGTTTGCGGGGAAGTTGAGGGATTGCTCACAACAACACTTTTCTCCGAACTACTATCTTGATTAGCCCAACGAGTTAATAGATTCTCTTTATGATAACTGAGATGTACTTCAAGACTCGTGCTACTTTCAAACATGACTTCACAGTCTTTACAAAAATGTCCCGATGAATGGGTAAGCTCGGCATGTAGGGAACCACTAGATGAGGAGGAAATTGATGAAGCTGAGGAGGAAGAACTAGTGCTTTTCGGTGGTGATGGAGGTGACGGCTGTTGCTGAATTTGTTGATGATGCTGTTGAAAATGAAGTTGATGGTGACTGACCGTTGCTGCCATCGCTAGTTTCCATTGGCATTGCTGACGATGGCTGATCGTTTCAATGTCCTGTTTTAAGTAAAGGAGGAAAATGATACAACTTTTTAAATAACACATAAATAACTAGACATATCATACGACTTATCATCTTCATTTTGTTCATCAATTTAAGCATTTCCTTAACTTGTTAATAAGCACTGGTAGTTCAAGCTTTTCAGATAGAAACTGCATGCCTACATGAAAGCGTATAGCAGTCTCGACACTCATTTAGTTGACTAAAAAGCTTTGGCGTTTTTTACATATCGTTTACTTCATATATTTAGTCAGTTTCGTGTGTGTTTGCCTGCCTGATGCCTGCGTGATAAGTGTATGCAGCGAAAATTCTAAATGTACTTACAAAGAAAGCTACAGGTGTCTTCTATTTCTAAAAAGTAACTTGACATGCATGCAACAATGCACGCATCTACATACATAGTTTTGTACCTCTAAACGTGTATATACATATGTACCTATGCATTTTACACGTATAATGATTTCTGACCACGTTGTGTTGTGATGTGATGTGATACCTGTTCTTAATAGACTATCAGTGTACAAGACTCACTCTTCTCCTTTAATAGCCAGTATTGGTAGATTATAGAGACAAGATTTACATACTTCACACTAATTGGCATTTAACCTGAATAATTATCATATAATTGCACGATACAAGAGACAGTGCCATCAGTCTACTTCTCTATGCTGTGCATTCTCTCTCACTCACTTGCAGGGACAGATGAAAAATAGTGTAAAATAAAATAAAATCTAAGCATTTTTATTTATTCCGCGACCATAGACAAGCACCTATAATATATGTTTGATTCAACTTGCATATGATCATAGCAAGTAGTCTCCTCAAATTATAATAGGTATTCTGTTGCGAGGAAGATATAGAAACAAACTGTCAGACAGGAGCAGTGAGTAACAGCATGGGATATGCAAAGTAAATCATTCAATTTTCTCACATGTTGTTTCCAACTATTATTATCATCATCATATCATCATCAAGCGTATTCCGCAATAAACAACAATGATATATCAAGATCAGGATGATCATGATGAGGAGGAGGACGATTTGAGGAGACCACTTAAACTTACTTTTGTTACTGCCAATTCCTTTAAACGCGACTGACTGCTGCCCTAAAGCCATCCGTCCGTCATCATCAAAAACAACATCATAGGAATTTTGCTAATACATGCATAAATTTAATGATTCTAGAGATAGTTGTTGTGACTCATGCAAGCATGTTGTATGAATTGATATTATGCAGTAATCATAATCATCATGCAGCATGCACAGTTTTTAGAAGTAGCAATATAAAATCATCACATCACACTATAAACCCGTATAAATTTCATGTTCTTTAGCCAAGTAGTGCCATCATCCCATGCATTTATATGTGTTTGCAAGATAAATACGCGTCTCCTGTTGTTTTGAAATGATTGAATTTAACTCGGACTGGCTGACTTTTTTTTATTAGGCTACTACTTCCAGTTTCACCTGCATGTTTCTTATATAATATAAAAAAATCAAGGGTCACTACTAAGCACCGAGTAATTCCGTCAATTCATGTGAAGATAAGGAATTAAAAAAACGATAATAATCTACATTGAAGCTGAAGCTCTTGTTGCTACCTACAGATGATTTAGAGCATAGATTTTTTTCTTCTCCGATTATTATCTCCAATATAAGTACAAATCTCCTTTTTTCCTCAGTCAAGACAGGCTCCAATATAATCGAATTTCAGCAGGAACTTTTAATTATTATTGAAAAAATTACCTTTACAGTTCTTTTTATGACGTTCGTATGTATCACTTATCATTATGATATTATATAGATCTGCTACTATCGTTTACGCATGTTTATCTCCATTTAATGTACATGATGTACAAATGGATGGTCTTGAACATGTTACAATTCACGTTTTGTAGATATATATATATGGATGGCGACTTCAGTTCAGTTACACCACTTCTATGAATGTAACATCATGCCTACATTTTATCATATATATAAAACACGCTGGCCAATTCTAAAAATCATAGGATTGCTTTAAAGCAGTTATTAGGTTCCACGAATCGACAAAAAATATTTCTTCCTTAGTTGCCTATTGAACTTTGGCTTAATAATATTATAAAGAGATTTAGAAGAATTCGAGAGCCTCTTTTTCTCTCACCAAGTCCTTGTGTGCTTATATGCGCCCTCAAGGCATTTTTATGAATCCTATAAGTGGTTGGAGCCAAATTGAGGTTATAGAGGCAGACATGCAGTTCTGGCAAAAGACGAATGGACAGGCCATATATAAAAGAGACAGAGGAAGAAAAAAAAGTAAGCTACATGTACCTACACATACGAAGGTATCTTAAGTCTACGAAGGGAAATAATACAGCCCTTTCTTGTATCCGTGATAAAATGCTACAGTACGGATATACATTTTAAAGTACAAAGAGTTTGTGTGTGAGGAAAGAAGGGCATTATTATTGTGCGCACTTCAGTCTGCAAGATACTAAACAGTGATACCAACAAGTTGTTTATTCACTTTTCGATGTTTTTCAAGAGAGAAGAAATTACCAATGTTGTGCTAAGTCTTGCTTGCAAGAAGAAGTGCACAAAAGGCTCAAGACGGACTAAAGAAAAAAAATTTGTGGGATAATATGTATCAAGCTTTCTTGTGTTTTCCTAAGCAAATCAAGAATGTGCAGTACCTATGCCAAGTCTACACACAACAACCTGCCTTACTTAATACAGCTTTGAGCTTGTGTGTATCTTTTTTGCTTTGTCCAGTCTTGTGCACCCCAGCGTGTACAGTAAATAGCTTAGGATTTGGAATGCAGTTTTAATGCAGAGATTACACAAGTCCAAATCCAAAGCTATTATTTTCCAGTGAAATATCGACAACCTGCCTTCATGCATTCTTTTGTCTACTCACACAATAATAATAGCTTTGCGTTGTTGTAAACGACATCATATTAAAACTTTGTTTTATTAAATTCATGTCCTCATATTAACATTCCAAGATTCCAGCTAACACTTAATTAAGTAAAAAAAATTCCAGGGCTATAATCATCCCTATAATTATGTATGGCATTGAATACACGGATGAATGCGTGTGTGTCGGGTCGCATTCACACTTCTACAGAGAAAGGTATTATGATATCCACAAAATATTTGCAAGCATACCCGCGTCTGCATTATTGAAGGACAAGCATCAAGAAATGCTTATCATTTACAAAGTCACGGTAATAATGCGGTGTGGTCTCCACTGCTGTTATTCTTTCATATGGCATGGAATTTGAAATGCCAATCACAAGGAGTGTCACTCAAAGTCCCTCTTACACAAAAACAGAAAAAATACGAACCAAAAAACCTGAAGCTCTTACAACAATACCGTGTGCTCAACGCTACATGCTACATAAAACATAGATGGTAATACCAGAGATCTCGCAGATCATCTTCAGTTTTGTTTGTGGTTGTCGAGCTTTTGTCTATGAGACATTCATACAACGGGCTGCACACATATTTATGCTTTTCCCGAAAGTTGTAAATTCGACAAGCTCAAGCTGCCTTTTGATGGTTTTCTACATAGTAAGAACAAAGTGAATTCCCCATAAGAAGGAAACCATACACTAACAAGCAGCATGGAAAAAAAGAATGGCAACCAGTCCAGTAAAACTGGCTGAGAAAAGAAAAGAGTGAAATGGAAGACCAATACTAGTCAAGTAGTCAGTCAGTCACTTTCTCACACGTTTCTTCGAATGCATGAATTCGACAATAATGTAACGAGTAAATAACATCACCAACAAAACACCCTATATACTGTGCACACCACAGCAATGTCAAGTAAAGATGAGACACATATTATTATAGGAAGACAGGAGTATACAACAATGCATTCCAAATTGATGTCTGTGTGATGTGCGATGTCGAGGAGAGAGCAGGGCCAAAAAAGTAACATTGCATAGCTTCCGAAATTCTGCCTACTGTTTTCTGTACTCTTTTTCTTCTTGTTGTTTCCTTTGAGTGGTCTCTTTCTCTCTTACAAGATGCAAGCAATGGATGTGTAATTCACAGTTTCGGAATTTTAATATTGTCAGTCGACAGCCATCAAGATGAATTTTTACTGTCCGTTTCTTTCTTTGTTCTGTGACTTTGCTTCTTTCTTCTTTGAATGCGAATCGACAGCTCGTGTATTCCAATAAGGAATGTCGCAATTACAGGAAAAAATACAACCACAACAGCCAACCGAAATATGTCATTGCAATGGCTACGCCAAGATGAAAATTTCAAGTTTGGAGTAGTGTCAGGAGTATATATTTTAAAGATTTTCTTCGCTATTCTTAACACTATTTTTCGTTCCTGTCGACAAGTTTTGTATATGTTTCATGGCTGATCTGTATGTACGTTAGACATAAAATGTTTGCTCTCAACAATGGCATATTGCACTATTGAAGTTTGTAAGGTAGGTGGTAAACCATGATGAGAACCAGAGAGCTTGGAAAGACATATGTTTCGACGCAACAAAGACTTCTGCGATTTATTGAAAAATAGTAGAATTGAAAGCTTTTAATGTCTTCAGTGCAGTTCTCTCTCATCTAGTATTTCCAGTAAAGAATAGGAAAATAAGAGAGACCATCAAAGTCCCCTTGTGAATGCTTGTTCCGACGCTAAGATAAATTGAAGTTTGCATTGAGCATCCCTTCCTTAGTTTATGTAGATAAATATTATGTACATGGTGCATATGAATACTTTTTTACGCACGAGTCCTAGTAAAATGTACTTTTTTATGTTGGGTTTGGATCAAGCTACGAAGTAATCTATGGAGAAAGTTTAAACCTTAAAACTTCACTTGTCTCGTTCCGACTGGTGCGAAACAATTTTTAGCTCCAACTAATCCATTAAGCCTCACGATACTTGGAAAATTATAAGACGATTTACAGATGGTTAAATAATAATGTTTAATGCAAACCATTTTACCTGAAATAAAAAACACTTCAAATTTCAACTAGCTGCTATGAATAATATCAAAAGACAGCAAATACAGGAGGAGGGATGCCTTTAAAGTATGCTGCTAAGCTGTTAAGTTTAGGAAGACATTTTCATGCAGCCAAATTAACTTTGCATAAGTCCGCAGTTAGTACTATTTGATCAACGTAATATTCCTGGGAAAATTTTCTGAAATGGTCCTTTCATCATTATGTAAACTTTTACGTTCCATTTTTTAACAATCAGTCAACAAAAAACCGGATGCGTAGAAGGGCAAGTTTAGAAAGTGTAATTCGATACTATTTTCGTCTGATGATGATAGAACCCTGCTTAACATAACAATAACCTGTAATTTCTGCCCATCGCTAGATACTATTCAGATTCATAAATTATGTATTCGATAATACTTCATCTTTATACTTTTATACACCTACCTCCCGTTTCATTCAACTTTATTTAAACCAATGGAAATTATTCTTAACCATTAATCATTCAACTAGCTTTGTTAACACCCTGTTGGTTCTTTATGCCATTGTGATAGCTAAAAATAACGAAGAAAGCATAATGGAAAAATTAAGTAGAAGCAAACACACTGGAGCGAAATTTTATGGATCCGTACTGTAGACATATGAGACGCCAATGCAATATTTCAGAGACAACTTTTGGCCTTTGTTCTTCTGCCGAGTCGTATTCACGCAGACTTATCAGCCAAGGTAAATCAGCCATGTCCAAGTCGAGCCTGGTATTACATAGGTAGCTCACGTATGCCGACACATTTAGTTTAATGCTTGTATTTATTTTAAGACAAAAGTTTTGTGCATGAATGAAGTTGACCGTGAAAAACTGGAAACGAAGTTGATCACCATGTCTCTCATCCTTAAAATGTATAATAATGTAGTGAGGAACCCATTGACATGCATAATATGAATATTCTTTGTGGCATGAATATAATTACGAAGGGTAAAATAAATGTAAGAAAGTCTGCATTCATAATAATCAGTTTAGTACAAGAATGACAGTAGCACTTTGTTAAATACAAGCAAAACGTGAAAGACTGAAGGCAGAGTGAAGGGTTCAGTTCACTAACTCACCACGATATGCAAGTTAATGCGCTTTATGAGTACATGTATTCATGTATGGCTGAATCAAAAGACACTTCGTAAGTACCATCGCCATTTCCGTATGTACATATCTAACAAACTTTAAGTCTCTTTCGGTTGGGTGATTTGTTCGGCACTCTTTCAGGATTATTGAAACTTGAGACAGTCATAAAAGGGAATAAAAATAAATGGCTCCATAACATTGATAAGAAGGAGTGCGTTGTTTCTCAGAAAAACTGTAACATTTCAAGTCACTGCATTATATCATGGTGCATCAGTTAAGCTATAAATCTACAGGGCCATTTACGCTAGTCAAATGAAGCTATTAGTAAAAAGAAGTCAAGGGATAAGTAAATAAAATGTTCAAAAAGTCATATTATATTGGTATTGGAAGTGAATTGGGCTGTAAAATATATTGTCAATGCGTGAGCTGGATGAGGAGTCGAGCGCAATTCAATTTAAAGGCTGTATGTTGTTATAAAATATATGTTCATGAACACGTACATTATGGCTTCTTTCAAGGATTCGGTTCCGAAACAAAATAGAGATGGCAATTAATTTTATTGCTGGTGATGTTTGTACGAATGTTGTGAATTTTAATTATTTTTGCAAAGAACCGTTCCTTTACTTTCAAAAGTGCCATAAAACATCTACGCTAGAAAAATAGCAAAAGCAGCATGAAAATCTATGAAACATTAAAATTATCTTTTAGCCATAAATAGCATGCATAAATTTACGTATTTTCATATACATTTACAATATGAAGCAAAGAAGACAAACATATTATATTATTTAAAAAATACATAAACATCATACCTGTATATACTCTGTACGCTGAAAACAGTCGATTTACGCATACTTCACAGCACCAATTTGCAACAAATAATTTTCTTTACAGCAGTTCATCAAAATCTTACTAGAAATCCCGCTGTAGGTTCAAGCACAACTTCTGTATTATGTATAAGGTACAAAGTTTCCCATACGTTCTTTTTCACGGTTATCACAAAAAAAACACCAACAAAGGCAGAGTAAACACACGCTATGAATTCCTTTGTCCATGAAACATAAAAGACTTTCTAAAACATGAGTCTACCAAAAGTACTAAAGTATTATCACAAAATGATTCCACACTACATAAAATATATATCTTTCCAGATTTTCACATATAATTTTTTGAGCAAACCAAATAATGTTATTATTATTGATGACTAAGGGGTTCCAATTTCCTGCGATACTATCGCTAAGAATATTCAATCATATAAGAAAATTATGAAGACGACCACACATATACTTTCCACAGTCACGCAATAAATGTCTGCTGCTTCTTCTTTTGTACTGTAACGTTCTCTCACAAAGGATGAACAACAGGTCTATCAAGATAGCTATATTATCCCATTTACAATAACAGCCATTTGATAGTGTTATTACCAGCAATACTTGATCACCATTAACTCTCCCTAGTTCAATCCTTTGATGTTGCTTTCATTGATAATGAAGTTGTTTGATGATATTAAAAACTTGGCTTGTGTTTTTACATGATTTTCAATACTATTACGGAATCTGTATTGCTTTATACGTTTGAAGCATCAGATATTATGTACTATGTGCTATTTATTGCTCTGTTAATACTTGCTTTACAACTTTTATTGTAATAAACTTACTGAACAAGAAGAAAGGCTTGTGAAGAGCTGTCGTGACGTATGATGTGTGAGGGATGGAAAAGAAGTAGCACGATATTTTTTATGTAAGCTACCGCAGGGTTTTCCTCGTGTGTTGTTGTTCTTGGTCTGGTGCTACTGCTGGTAGTGATGTTGATGTCGTTCACGGATCGGATGAAAGTGGAGAAGTGAAAGAGTTAAAGTCTTCTTCTTTTTTGCTCTCTCTCTCTCTCACTCTTCTGGTGATTCACCAGTTTTGGAGCATTATCATCATCAAGTAAGTCAAGAATTGCCTTGATGGTACTCACAGCTTTTTTTGTCTGCTTATAATGCTGTTGCTCTCACTCTTCTCCAATCTGTCCGCGTGTGTCTCGTGTTGCCTTCACTCTTGATCTCCGTTTGATCAGACACTTTATCCTACCTTCAGCTTTTTATGTAGCGATGATGTTGATGTTCAAGCTGGGAGAGCAAGTTGCTTCCTAGTTTCATCCATTCACCACCAACTTCACAACACCAATAAGGTATGCAAAACCACCAACACGTTGTTTACTAGATGGCTATGAAGATGCCTTGTAAATTCTTTTTCGGTATTTGTGACTCACTTTTTTATCAGGTAGTTTCCTCCTTTTCTCTATTGCGACTACCATGTAATCGCGATCAACAACTTTTTGACAGCTATTACTGTTTCTTTAAATATACCTTTTTTGCCGTACTTTTGAATGATAACATTAGCATAACGCGTTTTTTATCGGTTTGAGATATATGTAAAAGTGTGTGGTATTGCCTGTTTTATTATTCAGCCTACAACAACAAAATTGCACCCTTTTTTCACGTCGTCTCTCCCGCAGTAAATCCAGGAAAGGTTGAGGAACATAAATATTACTCAAGAAAGTTTAAAAAAGAAATAACCAACAAATTCACGGAGATAAGACGAAATAGCACATAGCATGTGTTACTAAATGTGGCTTACTACTACCATTAAGTATTGTGAATTACTGGTGTAATACTAGTAGCAATTTTGAAGACAGACAGTAGTAATAAACGGTAGTATGGAATAAGGTAAGGTTGTTATCATTATCACTAAAAAACTAAATGTCTGTTCTTGAGATTTTTTGTTGCTGTTGATGCTTTATGTATATGACATTCACTTCACTAGAGACGTGTGTTTTTAGATGGAGGACACAAGAGAAGAGGAAGAGAAGATAGTTTATTTATTAGACTTACAACGACAAATTTTATTTTCCAGAGAGAGCTGCTTTGCTTTCTTGCTACCTTCAGGGCTCTCTTCTTCACTAACACTAGTACTTACCATATCATAAGGCACTACTACATCAACCACTCATGAAAGCTGTTATGCTGTATGTACAGAAGACATTTCTTCTTCGTCACTATTCTTCTGCTGCAGATTTGATGTGTACATAGGTATGTACCCAATCTGTGTGTATGTACATTTAAGTGATGTGTGTGCAATGTAATGGGTAATATGTGTATAATATGGAATGCACACTTTATGTACGTCTAAGTACCTACATATTATTCAAGTACTGCTTGGGACTGGAACATACATCCTTATATGCATTACCACTAGTGCTATTTTACTAACTATTATAAACAGCCAGAAAGCACGGGAAGGCTGAACTTGTGTATATATTCTCTAGTGCACACGGTTAATAGTTTAAAAGAAGAGAAGTGAAGACGAAGAAGAAAAATTATGTGGAAGAGCCTGATGGCTGTAATAATGGCAATGATGGCAATGAGATTCGACGATATGTGAAGTGAAGGAAGGCCAAATAGAACCCTCTTTTCCACTGTCCTATTCTTCTGTCCATCCGCCAGGACAAGACCAACCTTGAGAGAATCACGATACGATTCTTTTTTTTCTGCATTGCATTACAGGGTATGAAAGTTTTGGAGAAAAATAGGTTTTCTATCGATGGTTTTACATGGTGTTTAAGTACCCCCTAGGCAAAGCCGTTAGAAGTTGTAAACATTTCGCTCTATTGCTTTTTTCAGCCTGCTTTACCTCGTCAACTGAAGTTTAATGTTGGACATGATGATGAGAATGATGGCGACGAGGAAGAATACGGATTTCCATTTCAAATACATGCTGAGTTGAACTGCTGCATATATTAGTTTATTTTAAAGCTTTTCAGTCAGATAAGTAAGTTCACTTATGGCTTAGCTACTTAAGCAAACCATACATACATGCATATATACCTACATATGTATGTATGTATTTATTTGTAAGCAGGTAATGTTCCAAGTCCAAGTTTCAAATCTGGAAAAATTCTTGGCAAACTATAATTTTGTAGTATATAAACGAACATTACATGCATATGCATACATTTATAACAGAAGGGGTGGACTCTAACACAATCTTTGAGAAATATACATAGATTCCGTGAATAGTTGTATAGTTGTTGTACATATGCATGGAATGCATGGACTTCGATAAGATTAGTAAAGTACGACATTGGTAAATTCAAAAGATGCCATAGGCTCGTTATGTTCTCTGTGGCCTGTAAAATGCATATTTGTGTCTTGTTTTTGCACTAAAATCCAAAAAGGAAGAAAAGAATTATGCAAAATAGGGGTAGGAAAGTAAAAGGTATATTGGTACATTTATGTATGTCCTTATTTACATTTTATGCGCATTGCATGAAGATAGATAAATACCCGACCAGGTTTCTAGTTATATATGCAAATTCATCGAATCTTGTATGCCACGTGGATATCTTATCAGTCACAAGATGTATTGATTTGACATTTCGGATTGTAATGGAAAAGCCATAATTTTCTGAATATTTTGTTCATAAGTTTTTACATGCATTCATTCATTCGACAACAAACACCTTACATTTTATCTTATCTCTTCTGCAAAATCAGAAAAGTCCAAGAAGTAAGCAGATATAATACACACTGTCGTAGAATACTCAAATGTGGGAGTAAAGGCATGCACACATGCATAAACACATGTTACTTTGGGAAATGGAAAAGACATCAAAAAGTGATAACAAGAATTGCTGTCGTAAGTTTATTCGGCATTTCTTCCAAATACGGCCTTTATCAGACACTGTCGATCTCTTGTTGAAACAGTAGTTGTTGCACAACTACCACTTTAACAACAGTTTTTAGGACATTATATAACAGCATAATGTATGCATTGAATTTGTATTATTTCCTGGTAATGCCACCATACATACAGTAGAACTCTTTCTTGTCTCTAGGTATGACTGTTTTTTTAGCAATAAGCCAGCATTTGAAATGATATTTTAGAGGTTTTCCTGGAAATCCGTAAAACTCACAGTGTGATGTAATATGTGAAGACACACAGGACGACGAAGACGACGAGTTAAGTTCATGCACAGATGTACAAGGAGACTACCAACAAGACTCCCTGCAATCGGATTGCATTGTTACAGTTTCGGCATTAAAAGGAAAAGACAACAACCTGAACAACCATTTCATGTTTTATGATTCTACATATGTACATAAACTACCCTTGAAATAAAAACAAGAAGTTTAAGTATAGAAGATGAGATGGCAATTGGACTACATAGAGTTAATGCAATGGCAATGAATTTCTTACTTTTGTCTTTAGTAAAATACATAAGGTAAACTATCACTTATTCTGGTACGGGAATTGGAGTGATGACTGACAGATAAAGTTATCAATATCATAGTAAATGTTTTTCAAATTTATGGGATGAAATGTCATGAATGTTGCCAGATACCTTCAGCCACTTCTCATAGAATATAGCAACTCCTCCTTTGTCTTCTCCCTCTGCTGTCGCCATGCGTCAGTAGCATCATCGATGTGAAATATCAGTCACAAATGCAAAAAAAACTTAAAGAAAAACATAGCCATATAATTTTTTAAGAATAAATAACAAGCATGTGAAGAAATGAAGTGCGGGATGATGCGATGGGGATGTTGATGGTGGTGTAAAACTAGTAAGAGCGTTTTTACAGAGATCTATGGTACAGAAAGGGGATGAGTACGGAAACAACATAAAGTATAATGAAAAAACAACCACCTTAATGCAAGCCACTATTACACAAGTTGATAGCTATAATTCTTGGTAGCAAAAACGCCTTGTCTTTTACTTGCATGAGGCTCATCGCTCTGCATTTCTTTATCCACCTTTAGAAAATATCTTTGTTAGCAAGCAAGCAAACAAGCCTTCTATAAGGGAAAAGTCTCTAAACGTATATTACATACATTCCTGTGAGAATAAGAAATTTTAAAGATGCGAGAGACATGAGGATGATGATGTGCTGTTGTTGTTTTTCTCGCGTTGCATGTTCGCCCAATAAATATCAGGGATGGTATTCTATAGTGCGTTTTAATATACTTGCATGATGCCAGTTTGGAAAGCATGCCATGAAGACCATGCAAGAGATGTTGTATCCATCGAATCTTCAGCATCAACAATAATCACCATCATTCTCTGATCATCATCATCTCCATGGTCTTCTTGAGCAGTCAAGCTACTTTGAGTTGGCCTAGCCAGTCAGCAACAACATGAAGTTTTTTCTTAATTATATAGGCAAGCTGAAAAGCGTTCTTGAAGAGCAGCTCACACAGAGCCTTAGACAACCTTCAAAACCACTGCACACTAGCCAGCTTCAGCTTGATGAACAAACGCTCAAGAGCATTTCGCTTCTCTTGTGAAACTCTCGCGTGGTGATAGATCTGTTCCTACCTACCAACCCCTGTGAGGAAAGATAAACAGCATCCCTTTGCAATACTTGAATATCCCATACTCATGGTAGAAAAGAGAACAGATTGTTTTTACAGACTTTTTCATACGCTTCGTACTTACATGAAAGATTATCTATCAGTACATTTTAGTTTTTTAAACGATAGCATTTAGCTACTTAAAATCGCGCATATCTTGTATTTAGATCAAGGTTTTTTCCCGAAATAGACGAATAAGAGTCCAGAGTGCTAATAAAATGTAACGAATTAAATGGACAAAATTTAAGTGTTTGGTAGAAACGGATGTTTGTATTGAATATGTAGCTTGGAATATAAAATAAATGTGGTAAAAACCACATGCTAATACACATTCAATTCAGTTCACATGTCCATATGTACATTATGTGCATAACGAAATTCTTGCAGCCCTTCTGAAAATGCCGACTGTACGAAGAGGACGATCAGTTTTAATGATATAATGTAAGTATAATCCCATATACGCCATTTGCAACACCATCACTTACCATTTGTTAGCTAGTTATACTGTTATGTAGCAGGGTACCCTTAAAAATACGATGTGCATTTGTTGTTCACATATCTCTGTTTGTTGTACCATGAGATGGTAAGAGCCCTCCGCAAGACTTTTATGCATAGGTGGAATACGCATGGAAAATTTACGAAGAAGAAACAAGGTACCGGGTCTGGTCCTTGTCAGATTTTTTTGAGGGTAGGTCCGAAGGCTCACTACTTCACAGTAGCAGTGCCTGACTGCTTTTGCCACTGTTGCAACAACAACACAAATCTAAAAGAAAGGGCTTTCAATCGTTTTGAATTATGTTACTTAACAAGATATGAAAGGAACATGGAAGCAATACAACAGTCTCAGCCTGGGGTGCAAAAGAATATTAGCGAATGATACAATATGAGCATACACATTGTGTTTATTATTTATTATCGAAAGAACAATAATTATTGCTGCAATATTAAAAAAGGGATACTTTGAATTTGTTTCTCGTAATTTTTCTTGACGCGCATTTTAAATTGTTGCAGAACATTATTTGCCTTGGGCTAAGATCTGAAGATGATGGTTTTTAATCATTTCTTAATTGATCTACATCTTTAAAGACAGTGAATTTCAGAAGAAAATGGCATGTCATTAAATTTACACAAAATGAAATAACCAAAATATGCAGCTACGACAAGCTATCATAATAATTTTCGTCTATAAAATCAGATTTTGTCCCCTTTCCCTCTTTACAAACCATTTTTTGAATTCTGAAACCCTAAATGATGATAAGGTTATATTGCGTTTTACGAACTCATTTTGATTGAGCTAATTTGTCTCGTTGAACTTGCCGAGAGCAACATTCCTGGTATTTGATTGGGAAATACATAGGTAGTTGATGTTGGTATAAGAGAATGTAATATTGATAAAGAACTTTTGAAAGAGTAAACTAACGACTACATTCTTGATTAGGGAATGCCATATGTCGTCTTGCAACATCCCAATATGTAACGCTTAGGTGGACTTGGAGGGGGATGAGGGATATCAGACTCACCCGAAGTAAATATGATAATGACAACTGCTCAATGATTACATTGGCACGGATCACCAAAAAATCATTTTAAAATTCAAGACTTTACTTGAATGTGCTAACAGCCCGCTCCGCTAGTAATATTTTTCCCATTGAATGAGTAACATGTTAACTTACTCATATGTACTTCCTCAACTGCTCTCCTCTTTCTCCTTCAATTCCGTATTATTCAGTGTAACGGAATGCTTTTTTATATTCTAAGATGGAGGACTTTTAAGAAAAAAGACGCAAGCAGGGAGGAAAATAGAGATGAAACGACCCTAATGCAAAACCAAACACCCGAAAATTCAGCTCATCCAAGCAAGTAAGCAAGTAAAGTAAGCAAGCTGGCTGGAGATGATGCTTTGGCTCTTCTTCATCTTCATACTTTACCAGCGTTACTACCACCGTCTTCTTCCCTACTAATATACCAATCTCTGCTCTCTAATGCTGAATTCATATTACAATATATGCATGTATGCACAACGGTGAGAAGAAAAGCAGAGTGGAAAAAGGACCAACGAAAAAAAATAAAATCTTTCAATATGTAACCAAATCCATTGAACTGAGAATAAACCATTCTCCACGATGGCTTCCACACAGCAAATGCTATATGCAATGCATTGGAACTTAGTAGTAAATGGTACATTTCCATTTTTTACGTTTTTACATTGTGTATACACATTTTTTCACGGTGGAACAAGAAGAATTTAGTAAAAAAAGAGAGAGAGCTGAGAAATAGAGATGATTTGACAGTCAGTCACTTCTTGCTCCTGGAAAATAACCGAGTGACTGACTGACTATGAATTCACAAGACAAGGTAAGAAAAGAAAACTGCATTTTTTGAAATAGAATGACAAAGCGGTATAACAAACTCCTTTATATATATGTTACCGTGAGTTCCCTTATGTAGCTTACATTATGCATGTTATGTGTAATGCACAGATAATGTATGTATGTATTCGTACACATTTTACATCCTCTTCCGTCACATCCTTCTCATCACAGTCGTCATCATCATCATCCCTTGTCGTATTTTAAGGTACCCAGCCAAGAAGAGGAGTACTCAACGAATTGTGAATAAAGTAAATCTTGCTCACTTGCATACCAATAGAAGATAACATGCTCTCACGCTGCTTTTCAAAGACTTCTCTTTTTACTTTTCGCTACTCTCTCTCCGATCAGCTATCAGGCTTGTACTCCTTCTTCCTAACAATTTTTTATTGTGCATGTGTGCATTATGAATTTTCACTGACTGATAGATAGATGACTGGTAGATATAGATCTGTGCCAATAGTAACAGTAACGGTTTTGTGTAAAAAAATATAGTAACGGATGAGATGAGGTATGCAGTGCCTTGAAGGAATACTTGAGGATCGTATAAAGAGATAGATTTTAAGCAGAGAAGAGAAGAGAGAAATAAAGAAACAAAAATACGCAGCTTTACATACGTGATATACATATTATACATTATCTAAAAGGTAAGCATACTATTATGTTCTGTAAGTCTATGAGCTACATGGATTTCTTTTTTACCTACAACAACTTGCATACATATTCTATAAGACTGCTTGTACGCACCGATTCGGATTAATCTGATACATAAGCTGTGTCGCGTCTTTTGTCAAGAAAGGGGGTTTGAATTTTTCAATAGATCACAAATGCATTTATGCAACAGCTTCAGAGGAAGAAGCATAGTGCTGTTGCATGTATCATGTATGAATGTATGCATATCGAATTCTCATATACTTAACGACGACCATGGCTCTCTCGTTCTGCATAATGGAACCCCTTCCTTTCTCACGTCGCTACTTTACTATTTTACTACTGCTTCTGTGGTGTTACCACTACTGTCAAACTGGAGGAGAGAGAGATGAGCTGCTGTGAATCACTTGCACTTTCCAAGATTTTTTATTCAAGATGTGCATGCATAATGTGCTAACAAACAGTCTATCGGGATTTAAAAAATAAAAAATTGAAAACGAATGGGACAACTCAAGTGACTGACGGTTTGGAAATGTATTCCAATCCCGTGAAAACTTTGGCAGTTGTATTGTTATCCTATGGTAAATTATATAAGAAGAATCGTCCCCTTACATGAATTACTTTTAGCCACGACGATGGATAGGGAGACTCTCTAAGGAATTCTAACTCATTCATTTATTGAGGTACTCTGCTGATGATGAGCATTCATTCAGTTCATACAAAGATGATGAATATGCTCCATTCATTCACCCTATCCCAAGCCTTATTTGCATAAAAATCTGCTTATGAGCATATAAATATGGACGCAATTTATGAAGTGGAAGAAAAAGAACTTCATCCCCAGTAATTTTTAACGTATAATCAGAGAGATGGAAATACAAAGTTTTATAGGGAAGTACAAAATAATAAACGTGTTAGCTTCATAGGTACTTTACATTTTGCTAATCTGGACATCTAGAATGTTGCATTTCATATTTGCATTTAACTTCTAGTAACTAATGATTAAAGCTCATTTTTAAGCAATTATGATCCCGATTCCCCATTAAAACTTCACCAGATATCCTATCCAATGATACAGTTTTAAATTAATGCGCTCTGATGCTTTTTCTGTTACCTGTAAATATTTTCGTCATTTACTCCTTCCTCTAGTCCTGATCACCTATTGCGACTCCTCAAATCAGCAAGTAATTAAATATACTTTTAATTACATGTTACACTGTAGGTACTGATTAATTTGTATGCAAATTATAGTGGAATCTAAATGAAAGTTTGTTAATAAAAACCAAACGTCCCACTAAGAAGTATATTTACACGATTCTCTTCAGACGTTCTAATGTAAATAAGCTTATAGACATCCGTTGGCATCAACATTTAACTTAGGTACACAGGTAGGTACAAATCTTTGCGTGCAAAAATTTGGAGTTGAATGAAGATAACCGTAATAAGGTTAACTACTGAAGAAATGCTAATAAGACCAAAAACCAGTACAATCGAAGAAATACTCACACTTGAAGAGACTTTGTACATATAAGGATGTATTATATTTACAAGACATGTTTGTTGAAAACTCGGATGATGTTGGGAAGAATGGCGTCCCTTCTTTGGTGAATAACGAAGACAGGTACAGATACCCCCAGCAGCCGACCAAGTAACTAAATGGCTTGGATGAATGTCTTTGTTCCTTGTTCCGCTGGTGCATGCAAGAGGGCACAAGCGCTAAAGAGATGGCTCCTTTGTTAGTCTGTTTGGAAAGAATTTTGGCCTGTGAGTTATGAACGCGCATGCATGATATTGATAAGACGCTGCATCCCTGTCGGTACTATTTTAATGTATTTTTATATGTGAATTCAGGGAATAAAGACTAATTAAAGATGCCACAAATATTTAAAAAAATCAAAATTGATATACTTTGCCTTGGATTTACAAATTACTAACCCATTCTAAACTAACATAAACTTGTATGATTGACAATTTTACGACTACAATTTCCAAATTATTTTATCAAATAAATCAAAACTAATTGGGATAACTGTCAGGAGCTAAAATTGTTATTCCTTGTTTTTGCATCCGTATGACTGGTTTTGTTGTCGCCTTCACCGTCAACACCTTGGTCGTTGGCTGTCATACACAATTGACTTGTCATACTAAACAATAAGTTGAGATGATGCAAGTTGACCTCACCTCATCCCATGCATTTCGCTGTTGATTGTGATACATAATATGTGATGTTCAGATTTTTAAAGTAATTTTAATTGCAAACATGAGTTATGGACTTGTCTCTAATAAAAAACCTTAATCTTTACAGCATTTTTTCGTTTCAGTTACAGATATCAAATACACAATGCTCTATTTATATACTAAGGTACTTTAAACCATAAAAAACTTTGATAGATTTTGTACTTACATTTTTTCAACGAAAATGACAGCGTAGTGTTTTGAATACACTTCTCCCAGATTAACGGCCAAACGTTCTTTGTTCGGTTCAAGGTTCAGAAAACGTCAAGTGTATAAGTAATGAATGCATATTTATGTACTGACTTCCTTAGTTCTGAGCTGGACGGTATTGCAATGCAAGTAGCATGCTACAGAGTGAACTTTTACTACCTCCTTTCTCCTGAGACATGCAAATTAAATGCATGATGCCTAATTATTTAAAATACACGCTTTGAGTAAGAAGTTCCATCACTGTCAATAATTAAGTTAGTTCTTTAAGAAATTGACATTTTTGAATGAAAGTAATAATTGGAATTTTCTGTTTAGTTGTAAAAAAAAGTATTTTGTAAACTCAGTATTTGCGACCGGGAGTGGGTAGCCATGCTGTTTAAACTTGGACATCGAGGAGACGCTAGGGTCGCCGTCGCAGGAGAATCTGGACAGCAATCCGAGGAGAAGAAGAGGGTGCAGACCCTCTTGGGACAGTTTTTATAGAAGAATGATGAACTTGTTGCGGGTTGGGAGCGAAGAGGAGTCAGTTGGCGCTGGAGAAATGGGCAGGAATGCGGATTAAACTGAGGGAGGAAAGAGGGGAGGGGTAGCTGGCTGAAGAATGGTGGAAGTGATTCAGTGGTGGAGGTAGGGCAGAAGAAAGGCAAGGATTATTTCGGTGAAGAACTTCCGGATGAGGTAAGACATGAACGGGGAAAAATTGTGTTTAAATTATAATTAAAGTTTGGTTGACATGTCGCATTTTTATTTTTAGTTGGTAGAAAAGATTTTGTTAAACTTGATCGACCCAAGGGATTTGAATAGTTACTACAGGACTAGCAAGCGATTCAAGAAGATTTTAGAGCCTAAAAAGGTAGAGAGGTTACTTCCACCGGTATGTATCTCACATCGGATCAAAGCTTGGGAAATTATTTCGTTTTCTTATTTAAAGTTTACGTATTTACTGATTTTATGTATTTAATAGGTTTTGACTTTGATGCATGCATCGGGACTCTTAAACAAATCTAAAGGTTCTTGGTTGCCGTTCGATTTGCAAAAATTGGGAGCGCTCTGTAACTTATGACTTACTTAATTCAACTTCTACCAGTGACTTCACGACATTCGATAACTTTTGTTCACGTCTTGGGATCTCTGGTAGCTTTAACAAGTTTCTTAATGACATGGAGAACAATCGACTTCGAAATCCATTCATTGGAAATTGAAAGGCAGTTAATTGTTGAAAATGTTCGAGATGAAGCTTTCAGGTCCCGCCACTATCAACTATTATATTGGAGACAAGGAGTACACGCAATTTTGGATAAACGTTTAAAGAGTTTTAAACCGCCATGGCCATGACATTCAGGACTGTTGCTTTAATGTATTATGTCGTCTTTATCGTACGGGGAGATTAGAGGATAGGGAAGAAGAAAAGTCCGAAGCAATGGAGTTGTTCTCTCGCGTTTTAGAATGTTTGACTCGTATGCCACATCAGAAGAAGCTGAAAGTGGTTATGGATAATACAATGACAGAAATGTATAGAATGGGAAGTTTGAATAGCAATCGGCAGCGTTTTAGCAATGATGAGTTACGGGACATTTGCCGTATACTATCCAACTTGCGCTTTCCGTCCCTTCCGTGTCTTACTAGTCCTACAGAGGTCAACTTACACTTCGCACCTATTTTGTTATACCGTTATATTCGGAGTTCTGGGATCACCAACCAGAACTTATCATCTCATTATTTGGAATCTTGTATCCAGCTGACTGCTCCAAATTTAAAGGTCATGCATTTGAAGTATCCAAATTGCTCCTTAAACTTTTTGCTTACCCTACC
>JAHZNG010004197.1:0-13774 GCA_027744375.1 Orchesellides sinensis | reverse complement strand
CCCAAAATGATGACCCTGATAAAGTTTCATCCCAACAAATATCTGCATGTATTGATAATGTGATTGAGTGCATCAAATATTTATATCAAATTGCAACCTAACATTCAAAAAACAAATAATCATGTGATATCAAAGTGAAATGTGCAAAGCAAACAATTAAGTGAACGTGAAATAGTTGACAAAAACATAGACAAATGCCTCCATAATCAGCATAATATCCCTGTGAAAGGGGCGCTGATTATTATTATTATTATTATTATTACAAATAAAAGATAAGTAAATTCTTTTTTACAACTAAATTAACATGCATATCTTATACATAATATTAAACTGTTTTCGTAGATTAAGAAAATATTCCGAATAGATTGAACATATCATCAAATTACTTATGTATACCAAAACAGTGGTGGATATACGCGAGATAGGAGCTTGTTTACATTTTAGGCTCTCAAGAAATCTGTTTTAAAAATATTCGAAACTGCTTAATTTGCACGAGTTTGATTAAAATCGGATAGATAAATATTTAAGTAACGCAAAATCTTAATATAGTACATTTTTACCGAAGTATTACTCACCAGTATACATCAAAACTAGCAAGTAGTTTTGGTGGCACAATCACCTGATCCAGCCTATACATTTCAAGCCTTGGAATAGAGCTGGAGCGCTGCTCTGGTAATATATATAAATCACAATCTGTTGAACTCCTAATTTGGAACACTTGATACTGCGTAAGTTCACCTTAATTTTCTAGTATGGCCCCTACTGCAAAACTAAAGCGAACAATGACGGCTGCCGACCTAAATAAGGACTCAGACGAAGAGGAGCCCATGGATGATTCAGAATCTGAAATGCTGGACCAGGAGGAAGACGATCCAGAGCCACTTTCCATTGAACAACTTTGCAGAAAATTCCTCCCAATGATCCCCAGCATTCAGCATAAAATCAACCAAGTTTCAACACAAGTTAAAGCCCACAACAAACTAGTTAAAGGCCTCAACCATCAAGTTAACCAGTTGGAAAAGACCGTAGAAACTCTGAAAAATGAAAACCAGCTGTTGTATAAAAAAGCTAATGAAAACAACTTAATTTTCAGTGGTATCCCAGAACGCAACCCCGAAACAGCTGACGACATTTCTAATTGTGTACGAGACATAATAAAGCAAAAGCTGGGCCTCACAACTCAAATTGATACGGCCTATCGTCTCGGGAAACCAGACCAAAACAAACCGCGACTAATCAAGGTCAAATTTCAACTCCTTCGGGAACGTAACAACGTTTATCTAAACCGTAAAAAACTTCAGCACCCCATTTACGTAAATGAGGACGAACATGTGGAAATAAGAGCTAAGCGAAGAGCCATAGTCCAATCTGCTAATGAGGCAAACAAGGCTGGAAAGGCAGTAAAAATCAACTGGAAAAAATACGAAGTCACTATCAACGGAGTAACATTTGACGCCCAAAACAAACCGGTGCTAGTGTTACCTAATACATCTGGACCTGCATAGGATCCAGGCCATCGCACACGGCAACAAAATATCATTATGAAAGTAATTTACTGGAATTGTGATGATCTCACCAGTGATATTGCCTTTGAAAAAGTAAATTGTATTTTAAAGTCCAATTGTAATATTTTCTGTTTGACTGAAACGTGGAGCACAGAAGCAAATTGTAAATATAAACCTGTACAAAAGGAAGAAAAAAAGGGTGGTATGGTGATAGGATTCCAGAGAAGTTATTTAAGTCTAGTTAGCAAAGTAATATGCGACTCTACGTGTTTTTAAATTTTTATGACAACAGAAATAAGTGTAGCTACCACATAAGTTTTGTATACTTTGCACCATCAAAAGAAGGTGACAACGATGTAAATAAGTTTTTAGGAGAACTTGACGCTCACAACCCGTCACTTATCATGGGGGACTTCAATGCAAGGATCTCAAGCTTCAACAACAAAAATAATAAGCGTACGAGCAAAGACAATGCGCTAAACAAGCGGGGAAAATTAGTTTTAGAACACTTCAAAAATTATAACATTTGCAATGGGAGTGTACCTGGAGACGATAAGGGTGAATGCACATTTGTGAATAAAAATGGAAGCAGTGTGGTTGATCTCTGCCTTAAAAGTATATATTGCCCCCACAAATTAAATTCATTTTTTGTGGAGCAAAACGAATTTTCCCATCACGCCACTATTACTGTAGAACTTGGCGAAAACTCAGTCTCTAACGCCGTCAAAACTATTAAACGGATCAAGTGGAAGGCGGACCGCAGTCTCAAGTTTAAACAAAATCTCTACAAAGTATCAAATTTTAAGGATAAAAATGACTTTGACACTATGTGCAACTTAATCTACAAATCAGCGAGAAAGGCTGGAATAAAAACCAAAGTCAACCTTTGCTCATCTAAAGGACCGCTATGGCACGACAAAGAATTAAAAACCAGCAAGTCAGTCTACAGGTACAACGTCAAGATTTTCCGAAAATGTAATCCATTGCTTGACTTTGTAAAATTCCAACACTGTAAACAGGAAATGCTGGATGCCAAAGAAACATACCTTAACCAAAGAAAAGAGAAAAAAATTGCCTTTTTTAACAAAATTAACCGTGATCTTCTAAACTGTACTGATGGAAATTCGTTTTGGAAAGCTCTAGACGTGTACAGAAGAAGGAATGGAATGAGATCAGCAGACACTATGATTGAGCTCGAGAAATGGAAGGAGCACTACAGCAGAGTGATCGACGACAAGGATGAGGAAGAAAGGGAGTTTGAGACAACCAGAGAATCTTCTCAGTCAGCCTCAGAACTAGACATAGAGTTTAACATGCTAGAACTGTCACTAGCCATTAAGAAACTTTCAACTGGAAAAGCTGCAGGTAGCGACGGAATTCCAAACGAAGTGTGGAAAAACCTCACACTGCCAATAAAACGAGACCTCCTGACACTTTTTAACCGAATAATAACAGATCCGACCAAAATGCCATTAAGTTGGAGCGAAATTGTAATTGTGCCTATTTTTAAAAAAGGTGACAATAGTCTACCAGCTAATTACCGTCCCATTTCCCTAATTAATACAGCAACTAAACTGTTCACGTCCCTACTAGCTGGCATATTAGAATCATGGTGCAAAAAGAATAACATAATATCAGAATTCCAAGCCGGCTTCAAAAAAGGTACCGGTTGCGTGGAACAAGCGTTTATCTTAAACTCACTTGTACAAAATCAGATTCGTAGGACCAAGGGTAAGCTTTACTGCTTGTTTGTAGACCTTAGTCAAGCATTTGACTCGGTGAGGCACAAACTTTTATGGAATAAACTCAGGGCAAAAGGAGTTAGTGACAACTTTGTCAGGATATTGCAACAATTGTACAAGAATGCAAATGCAACCGTAAGGTTCAACGGAGAGTATACTGTAAGTTTTAAAATTATGAGGTCAGTGCTTCAGGGTGAAAGTTTAAGCCCAAAGTTGTTTACAATATTTTTAGACGATATTGTAGAGGAAGTGAATCAAAGTCAAGCCGCCAGCATTATAATTGGAAATCATAACGTCGATATGCTCCTGTTCGCAGACGACATAGCCCTTGTTGCATTATCTCCAAGAGATCTTCAACTCAAAATTACAAAACTGAAGGAATACTTCGAAGAGAACAATTTAAAAGTCAACTTGTCTAAAACGAAAGTGGTTGTGTTTCGTAGATCAAAGAAAATGGATAAAGTGCGGTTTTATTGGGGATCAGATGATATAGAAATTGTAAATGAATACACATATCTGGGAATTCCGTTTCACTTCTCTGGATCTTTTAAAACCGCTTTTTCGTTGTTTGTTAAAAAAGCACATCAAGCACAATGTGAGTTAATGGGTCTTTTTTACCGGTCCAGGATAACAGTTTTTCAAGTACAAGAACGGCTTTTTGATTCAATGTGCAAGTCAGTCCTGCTATATGGAGCAGCCATCTGGGGTTTAGGCTTTATAAACGAACTAATTATTTTTCAAAATAAATTTCTACGGAAGCTGTTCTACTTGTTTCGTGGTACACCAAGATACATATTAATCTTGGAAACAGGGGCCAAACCTATTGAGTGCAGCGTCCTAAACCTAGTTCTACGTTTCCTACACAAGATCCGCAACAAAAAGGACGACTCTCTAATAACATCCTGTTTCTTTAGGCTAGTAGACATTAGTAACAATTGTGATGCAAAAAGTGAAAACTGGTACACCAATATAAACACAAAACTGGAAGAGTGGGGCCTAGGAACTGTCAACAAGTCCCTCAAAATCGTGAAAAATTACATAGATGTGCCAAAACTAGTGGAGAAACTAAGAAATCGCATCATAAATGAGTTTGTGATGTTTATGACAACAAACAAAACTACGTATTCTCAGCTAAAAGATAAAGTGGGAACCGAACCATACCTAAACTCAACTGCTCCGTTTGGAAACAAAAGGCTGTTTTTTTCAATTTAGAAGTGGGACAAATTGTGTCTACACAAATACACCAGGCACTCTAGGGGGAAGCATCCAAATGGGATATAAAAACTGCGAATTATGCGGAACCGAGGTAGAGGATGTCTTTCATGTCATCTCTAAATGTCGCCATTACAATAACCACAGAAGCCAATTCGCTGACAAAATTAACCTAAAAAAATTTAGTAGAGAAAATTACGCTTCAGCCCTTTTTAAAACTACGCCAACAGACAACATAATTTATATTTGTAGCATGTGGAGAAGAATGATGAAAACGCGCAAGTTCAATCTTACATACTAAAAAAAAATAATAATACAACATTACGCCTCTAACTGTATCTTACTTATGTATATTATATATAACTTACTAATTTATTTCCTTTTAAAAGCTGTAAAAACTAATATGAATGACCGTGTGGGATGGCATAAAATGGTCAACAAATAAAACCTTACTTACTTACTTACTAATTACTTATGTATACAAACAAAAATCCATACAAAAATGCATATGTATAATTTAGTGAACCCATACAACAAAACTTAAAATTACCTACATTTTGGGTATATTAGACCTCTTTTCCATCCTACAATATTAATTACTTTTGCGTTTCGGAGGAAGATTTTTCACTTCACAAATGAAATGTGGAGAAGGAGTAGGAATTTCGTGCTTATATTTGTTAGCGTCGGGAGGATGATCTCATTTTAGAAATGTAGATATCATTACCCCACAAGAAAAGCATAAGCATGTTTTTCAAGGCTCGCACCACTTCATTGAGGGTTTTATTAAATTTCATAAAATAATGTGGGTTAACTTACCGTTTTAATAGATTCACACTTTTTATACTTTGCTACAACTGGTTTGGCACAAGCTTATATTTCTTGTCATTTATGCACAATTATAGAACTTAAATTCAAAAAGATCCCAAAAATCCGGCTTGGGAAAATTTAAATTTTGACCAATTTTGACATTTTTTGAATTTTATATTATATTGGGTTATCTTGCCAATTAAAATGTTTTTTGTGACTTTGGCACCATTAGTTTCCCTGGAAACCACTCAAAACGAATGATATTTCAAAAAGGGTGCCAATTTTGGAGCCTCTTAAATCGATCTTTCATCCACAGGTTTGAATTTATGCATCCACAATCAAATATTAGCTGAAATATGATCTTTTGCCACTAAGTTTGCATCTTTTCCCACGATTTAAATTTGTATGCAAATAGCCATTTATCCTATCAATGGAAAATGAATAGGTGCTGGCATTTTAAAATTAATGTTTAATACAATAGTCAACCATAATTATAATATCACATGTACAAATCTCGACTAATATTAACTTAACTAAAATATACGCATAATATATGTACACTATGTAAATTACTTAGAAAAAGCACGGGCAGATTTCTTGGGTCTACCTCTCGCTCTCTTTCGTTTTTGACCTGATCCCCCAATACTTGCTTCAACTGGATAGCTGTATTGGCCTCGCATATTAGCAAATGCATTTACATATTTGCATGAATAGTTTTTAAAATAAAAAACATATGTACACTTATACACATGGAGTGCTTGGTCATCGTAACCTGTTAGGTGCTATGGTCCAACTTACAGTTTTGCAGTTGACACTTTCACCTACAAGCTTGCGTCAGTGCAACCTTGGAAATGTTATTAATTTGGACTTTATAAGCGCTTGGAAACGCTTTTGCCTAGCAACTTTCAAACTTACATTGGGCTGCTCAACCTGGGATTCATAACATTCCAAGACAAACTGCTTTTTTTCGGATGTCTATCCATGAACTCCTTCACGGTGGACACCATGTTCCAGCCCATTTGTGTATGTAGCACGTACACCGTTTTGGTTCAACTTACAGTTTTGCAGTTGACACTTTCACCTACAAGCTTGCGTCTGTGCAACCTTAGAAATGTTATTAATTTGGACTTTATAAGCGCTTGCAGACGCTTTTGCCTAGAACTTTCAAAATTACATTGGGCTGCTCAATCCGGGATTCATAACATTCCAAGACAAACTGTTTTTGTTCGGATGTCTATCCATGAACTCCTTCCATATGTTCCATATTTGTTTCTTTTTCACCTCTGTAGGACACTTCCTTGCTGCTGTTGCACAGTAAAAAAACGTTATTTTGCATGATTCTAGTTTCGCAGTGTGTCTAACTCGCCATTCGTTTCCAAGATTTTCTTTCGTAACTTCCCAATCCCTCCAGTTTAAACAGCGCTGGGCTTGACGAATTTCACGGTTCTCCATTTTGGACTTTGATCAATGGTGGCTTGTTTCAAAATGAAATGAGAATAGATGCATAACTAAGATTTACTATGACACTATGAACCTTGCCAGCCGTTTTATGAATGTAATGTATTTGCATTTTACTGGAATACTTGTTTGCATGAAAATTTAAATTGTGGGAAAAGATGCAAAGTTTGTGGCAAAAGATCCAAAAGAGAGTTGCCTTATAGAACTCAGAGTGTATGGAGAGCGAAAAATGTGTAGTATTTCGAAGTGTTTACTAATTAAAATTATTTTAGCAGTGCAGTGCTGCAACTACCCCTGAAAGTAGGAAAAATAGGGAAAAATTTAAACAGATAGAAAGCAGAATTTTTAAAGTAGCATTAGGATCTGCATTTATCACTGTTAAGAAAATATTGCTCCCACTGAACTATCGACGCGTGTGAAAAACATGATTTGGATTTTATTGCTGTCAGTAGGCATCTACTTTAATTTTTATGAAACTGGGAATTATGCGTAGCTATGTTCACTGTTGGTTTGTATGTCAGTCTGTTTGCACACGAAAAATATTTAAAACCGCAAGTTGACTCAGCCCAGTCATGGTAAGTGAGTTTTGGGCATTGTCCGGGCCCACTATTTATACCCGGGACTTTGGGTACCCAGACCTACATGTAACAGATGGGTTTGTATCATATGTGGATTCGAACTCTTTAAAGAGTCGTTTTAGAGACTTTTTACAGGACACAGGCTGTAAGGGACTTGTTTAATAGAGTTTGGAAAACATACGCTTCCATTGATTATTAGTAGGAGGCGGATAAATATGTATTTAAATGTTTTTATTGGTTAATTATTGTGGCCTAAGATAAGAGATGCATACGGGTTGAATAAATTTGGAACGTTTGACGCACAGTTTTTTAATACATAAAAACATATTTTGGATTTTTAATAAATGCATTTGTCTTAAAATATGTACACATTTTGCTGTTTTTGTAAAAAATTGTGTCGCAGATGAGCCATTATTTGCGGTAAAACCTCAAATTTTGTCAATTTTACATTTTAAAATTTTCGAATTGGTCAAAAACAAATTTCACCTTACAGTTTGCCAGAAATTTTAAAGTGTAAAGTTACATTTTTGTTAACTTTGTATGTGTTTTGCTACTTGAGGTGCAATGCGATACCAAAATCTTTTTTTAATATATAAATAACTAAAATGTTACAATTTCATACATCTTTTGCCTACAATTTGTAAATTTTATGGTATATACTTGGCCATTATTTTTACATATTTATTCGCCCCCTAGTTGTAATTAACTTTAAAAAAGGAACCTTAAGCCTCAGTAAGTTTATTAAGGTCTGATTATGCATGGAACTGAGGATCTGAAAGAATGAAATCATCTTTAAATATTAAGGGACAGAATGTATGTCCTGAAATGAATGATTATGTGCAATAAAATTGGATCCCTCAAAATCCGTTCTTGAAACTGGAGAGGGAAATTACATGTGTAAATCAGGACAGAATTCTGGTTTAAATGCCACATTCATCCGGGTAGGAAAGAATGAAACAAAAGCATATTTGGTATGTGATGTGATTTATTGATTTTTTGCATCACATCCCATCAAATGCAATATAATTTTATTATAATATTCTACCATCTAAAACACGGAATTTTTACTGTAGTATGTGGATTACCGTAATGATAAACTGTTCCTGATTTACAAGCAGTTAAAATGTGTCAATGTTTATGAGCAATGCTTGATTTGACATTTTTGATATTAATATTTGTATTCGATACCTAATAAGAGAAAGGCAGAGGTTTACTGTCGAAAACTCGTGTAAATTAAAAGAATTTTATTATCAATGTCAACCATAGGCTCCGTGATTAATAATTTTAACCACTTCCGTTATTTTGGTTTCTTGCTTGTGCATAAGTTCGGGGTTATGGATTTCATAATGTTTACCACTATTGGAATTAAACCTGTTGCTGCATTCTGTATCGCCGCCCCCAATTCATCAACAGCAAAACTATCGCTACCTGACTTAATTTGTTTGAGAAAACTGCCAGATTCGCCAAGTAGTTCTGCTTATGGGATTCTTACATCTTAGATGGGACTTTCAGGATAAGGGAAGGTGACTACTGTTTATGGCGCAATTGTAGAACCCTCCACAGTTACCTGGTTGAACTCAATGCACGCCATGCCCTGTAGAAATGTGAACGTCAAGGACACATATCGTTTAACTTTTAACAAACTTGTGTTGTTATCATGCCTTTGTTTTAACAGTATTAAAAAATTGAAAGTTACGAACAAAAACAGTTGGATATTTGGAAAGTGCAACTGATATCCACTCAATTTATTAAGAAGGAGGAAAGAGACAACTGACCACGTGTAAGCGTCTGGGAAGAGAAACGGACTAGGATTTGGGAATGATAGGAATCACCCATGTGTAATGGAATTGTGTGTTTAGCGACGGAAAACAGTATTTGTTAATTACCGACATCCCTTCTGATGTAATAAGAGCACAGCAATACGTAATAAATAAAATTATTTGGTCTGTTTTGGAAATTAATCATAGTATTATAAATTTGTTTGAAAACTTTACAGATGAGCAAGTTTTAATATATAAAGTTAATTATTTCTTTCTTCCCCAAACCACCTCAGTTTCCCAGTGATCCGTAATGTTGTAGTAATCCTTCTTTCCTGTTTTTATATACGTACCTATCGTTTCAAAATTCAAATAACAATTAACTGATATTATTAATGGTTGCTAATCAAACTCCGATGCTTTAAAAAACATTTTATTGGTTGCCAGCTCACCATTGGGAAAGGTTAATCCCTCCTCTTCGCTTTCCGTTTCTACCACCGTCACTGTTTTTTCTTCTTTATTTTTAAGTTGAGGGAAAACGGAGCTTAAGATGTTTTGTAAAATACTTGTTAAACCATGCCCAATACCTCCTCCAAAACCTCCCCCACTTCCTCTACCCCCGACCAACCTTGGCGGCCCTCTCTCTAAACTAGGTCTTGGGCGACGTCCCCCTCCAAACATATTTTTAAGTAATCCAAAGAAGCGTCCAGTAGGTACAGCAGTCCCGTTCATTGTCTTCATACGCTGCCTAATTTTTGGGTGAGCCAAGACGGACATTGGTAAATGGCTGCTGTCAACGGCAGCATCGTGGTGACCTCCATAATTTGCTGGTCGAACTTCATGTACACCTTGCCCTATATTACAGGAATCGTAACAAGAATTAAAATAATTTTTTGTAAAATTATGCATAGTAAAACAATGTTTTGAATCACCTGAGCAGATGTCCAAATAAATTATAAAGAATAGGGCAAAAATACTACGTGACAGTGCCATGATGTCTGCTCAAAACGTGTATGTATATATTCTTTGCTACACATATATGCGAATACTTTTAGTTAGAAAGAGATGTTAGAGTAGAAGTGAAACAAATCGACCAATTTTTTAATATTGCCATTATCGCTCGTCGTAAAAGCGGAAGATACCTGTAAGCTAATAAAGGATAATTAGATGGCAAGCTAAAGCGATTGTACTGTCAACTAGAAAAGCATAAGGAAGTTTTGTGGAGTAGGAATTTAATTAATATGAGGGGTTAATCAGAGCATAATTTTCTTCGTAAGTGCCAATTTGTTACAACTATAAGGAAATTGACATGAAGTACTAAAAAACAAACGAATTTCATTTGATAGCATTAGTGTGCATTGAATCTTGTGCTGATTCCATTCAGATGCACTAGTTTTAACTAGTTTTAAATGGTTTTTACTTAAACAAGGAGTAATATCTGTTTTTGAACTACTTTGGGCTTGTGAATCGTAATGCTACGTTCCAGTTATGATTAGTTGTCGTTAGCGTCATAACAATTTTAGGGTAGGTAAAATAAAGGATTTAAATTCATCGACAATAGGTGAACATTTATAATAAATTAGATTGTCGAATTAATTAAATGTACTAAATTTAGGTCATTTTTGTAGTGTTAAACAAACCATGCATTTATAAATATTCAAGTTTACTTCCAGTAACGGCAAGGTGTCCAAAAACCAAAGTGGTTTTATCGGTAAATACCGGGAAAAAGTCCAAAAGTGTCTAAAAGGGTAGCTGAGAAAGAGTACCAGTCCGTCCAAAAGTGTCCAAAATTATAAAATTATAGGGGTAATACGCATAAATCATTGAAAATAATGATTTAAAGTGCTTCGTATTTGAAATTCGGTCAAATCTATTCAAATACCACATTATTGCAAAGCAAACTACTTAATGAATACGAATACCCTTATTGTAATATCAATTATAATTGGTGGTAGAGATTAACCAAGTGTATGATTCTCAACAGAAAGTCAACTGAGTTTTGGACTTAATTCATATTTATGTTTAATTGTATGCATGGCTTTTAATTGTATTTTGCTTCGTTGAATAGTTTGTGAAAGTAACAAAGCTATTTTGTAGAATTTGGCCTGGAAGAATTCAATCCTCTATGGTATACGTTATTACCATGTTATTTTGACTTTAGGACGTTTTTAGACATTTTGGACTTTTTCCCGGGATAAAAATGTTGTAAGTGTGCTGGGAAAAATTAAAAAGTAGGAAATCGGCCATTACTGTTTACTTCTTTTAAAATATCCGATAAGACAAGTCAGTGAAAATACTGCATGCCAATATATTGTTAAAAGGTAGAAACAAATTACAAAATATTTAACAGACGATTTTTACAAAGGGCGCACAGATTTTTGATTTGAATATTAGTTTGATATTTATTAATCATGATTTCAAGCATGAATTTGCAGTTTTGCATACATTTTAAGAATTTCGAAACAATTTTGACCTTGGAACTGAATTTAAGAAACTTTACATAAAAATACGTTGCATCCTTTATCTGAGAAACTCCCTAATATCTGGGTTTGCTTAACCATAGAGTTTGCCTACTGTATAGCACGTGCTGTGCTATTGGCTATTGTATAACTTGTGCTATGCTATTGGCCATACTGCTTATGTTTGTTTTAATCACGATGAAGGGTTCAGTTGGAGTTGGAGAGACACACTTTGGAAAGAGTAAACTGTCGTTTGAGAAGCCCGTTGGTAGAGACGCAAGACTATCTTGGTAGCCATTCTGTGGAGGCTAGGAATGTATAAAAAGTGCAAGTGTATGACGCCATTTATCTCGTCGTAAAGTTTTGTGAGGTTCAACGTAGCCAGATCGAGGCGAAAGGACGTGATAGTTGGGTTAGTTACATTGAAAGCGGGTGATGATAAACATGTAAAAGATTTCATGAAAAACATTCTGTTCTCTATCAGGGTTTTCCTTATCGATTTCCTGTTGGACAGGAGAAATTTTTGCTGCAACCGAGCTTTGTGAGAATGTATCTCCCAGTGTGAAAGTATGAAATAATCTCTGAATGAAAGTATGCTAGATCTAATCAGGCAATAGGCAAACGACATATACATAATGCGTTGAGATTGCTGCTGTAATGGAATATGTTGCATGAATATATTGAAATTGTTCCACACACAGTTGGACTTCAGTAGAAACACTGAAATGGAGAAGCATACCGCACCGTGACAGGGAGCATATTTTTTGCCCTTCGGATCAAACTTTAGTACTATTTGCGAGATTTTACCTCAGGGCTATGTGCACTATTATGGAGGAAGTTTTAACAAGCAAAAGGAAATCAAGTTTGACAAAATAACGAATTTTCCTTAAACTTGCACTGAGATATCCTACTACCCATGCGAAGAACAGTTTAATTACTACATGGCGTACCATAACTGTGACTATACAGAGGGTTCCCTTAACTCCATATCAACTTTTACTTACTTACTCCATATCACGAGAACCCTCTGTCAAGACATTAGGATAAAAAACGAAGCCCGTGAAACAGCATGTTTATATTGCATTTAAAATAGTCGACACCAAATAAATTGTCAACTTATTCAATTATCACTTATACATAAAGTCCATCCATCGCATATAATCTCTTTTCCCAAGTCACCCCAATTACATGTATTTAAATGGAAGCCGACTTTTTTATGAATGAAATCATGAATGAAGTCATAGAGAATTTCTCTATGCCAGGTAGCTATCTCCAATGGATGGACTATACATGTTTTTTACATCTTCACATTATCTTTGGCCTCAGCCGATAGCAGACAAAATGGCAATTTAGAAAAGTCGTTTTACGAGAATAATTATGGAAAGGATGTAATGATATTAAAAAACATTCCAGAGAAGCATTGCGAAATGAAAAAAAATTATTATGCAGTTAAAAAAATAACTCATGGACATTGGTGTAGGATGGAAGTACTAAAAAATACTCAGAATTTCCTACAAGAAATAAAGTATGGTTTATGTGATGTTGCGTCTAAACTTTCATATTTATGTGCGGTTTCTTTTTACAACGTGATTACATTTCCAACCTCTCCCATTGATCTAACTCAATTAAACCTGTATTTTCCGTAATCGTTTATAAACTTCCATGAGCTTTAGCGTTAAATGGAAGTTAATGGCTTTGATTTGGTGTCTGTCTGTTCTGGCGTGAACACTCTAAATCTGGTTCTGCTAGACCGATCCGCTTCAAACTCAACACACACGTAGCTTAGGTCAATATCTTTTTTGGGATTGATTTGCAGATCTCTAGGTCAACTGGGGCCTGAAATATGAGGTCAAAAGTCATAATGCTTTTAAAATGGGAAAAATGTTTTATTGATGATTCTGATAGAAGATTGTAAGTTGATCATTTTTGCTTCAGGCACCATAAGTCAGATCAGCATACTTTAGCCTGTAGGGGGTCAAAAGGTCAATTGATTTCAATTTTAAAAAATTCATTATCGTTGTCATGTATGCTCATTAGCGAATGGAAGTTACAGTATCGCTTTACACGCGCTAGTATGGTCAGACATTGTACTCAAGGAGGAACGCCTGTTAAATTTGTAAACGTTTCGCAATTCTAAATCGTCTCATAATGTTAACACCTGTTCACATAAAATGACAAACAATTTAAAAATCGCAAATATTTTATATTTTCACTATTTTGTTTATTTTTCCTGCTTCACCCTGTATAAATGTTTTA
>JAHZNG010004196.1:0-12350 GCA_027744375.1 Orchesellides sinensis | reverse complement strand
TGCACTTTGAAGGCAACTTAATATATCTTTCTCAACCTGGTCCAACGCCGTCAATCTATCCATCGGCCCCGTCATTTTCGCCTTTATCCTTCTAAAACACAAGAACAAAACGGAAAATCAGTACACCCGACGTAACAATAATTTTAAATAGACTTTGACAGTCATCAGCTGAGAAGAGTAGGATGACATCCATCAACTCAGCTGTGCTTGTCACATCAAGTTTAATGTTTAATCTTCATGCAAAACACAACAACACAGTCAACAGTAAATTTAATTTAACATTCCACATGCAAAATATACATAACTTACCACAACTTTTAACCACTAATAATAATTAACCTGAGCAATAATTTTACTGTAATAATAATTAACCGTATAGTAATTTCCGAACAATTTACAAGATCTAGCCGTCTGAGAATTGTAAATTTTGTAAGCCAGCCTGAGTCAGATCAGATCAGAGTCTACTATCCCCTGTTTGAAGGTTTGAAGAAAGCATTCCCCGCCATTATTCACTATGGATATTCCTTCAATGGTATCTCGATGTCCCATGAAAACTTAATACAGCTGAAATTGAACTAAAACAGATGCACATCTGCGAGAACAGTAAATGCATGCAAATTTGTAAACATCTGAAACCGGAGCAGATACAACATTAAAACATGTGCACAATACAAAAACATACAAAATTTTGCAGTCAATTACATTTTTTGCGAATTATTGTGAGTAAATAACTTCAGTTGTTGACTGTTTTGCAGGTTTACTATTTTAAATCAGTTTTAATTAGTTTGACCAGTAAGCCCCGGCCCGTGTGAAGACGTCTCCAACTCCAACTGTAGAAAAAATGGATTTCAATTTTGCCGAACATCAAAACAAACTTGTTCGCAAGCTGTATAAAAATGTGCAGAACACATCGGAGATTCGGAAAGTGATCTTTGCTGCGAAATTGCCGTTTACGTTAATTAACCCGCAGTTGGTAAGTCCTTTGTTTCTTTTAAAACCATAATCCCAGCATAGTTAGTATGGTAAAGCTTTATTTTGGGTTTTATTATTATATTTAATCGATTGTGTTTTTAAAATTGAAGGTCCTAGATCCATTCCAGCTCTCTGTGGCTATGACTAAAGCGTTGTACAACATGAAGGAGGGAGTGATGGCCACTAGGAGCTTCCAGACTGAAATACTTTATTGCTTGAGCCCTTCTAAAAATGTAAGTGAGAAGTTTAAGTTTAATTAGTGTCCATCCATGTTCATAATAATCATGATTGAAGGAGGACATAGAATTGAGTAAATGTATGTCTTTGTTACTATTCGGTTTTACAGATAAAAGACGCCCTTACCACGTTTGGCACGCAGGAAAATGACTCAGAATTCTTGTTGATTGGAGACAAAGACGCTTTTGTACAGTTGGAGAATCAAATACAAGGAGAAGAAGTGCCTCTTTCTGAAATAAGCAGCTTTTCAAGAGAACATACCATTCAGCAGTTGTATCAAATTCCAGAGGAGGAGTTGGCAAACTCAACCTTACTCCAGTCAGTTGTCAGTCGAATTTCCAGTAAAGAATTTGCTACGGTATAGGTCTTAGGGGTTATTTTCAAGACTTCGCTGCTAGAATGTAATATTGAGTAAAACCTATAAGTGTTTCATTCGTGTGATTATAAAAATACTTATTCGATGGCATGTATTTTCTTGTTTGTTTTTAATCAAATGTGATCTCCATTAAATTTTGATGCGCTGCAGAATATATGGTTTACTTTACTGGCCGAACCTCCTTCAATTTCATATTTAATTAAAATAAATATTACTGTCTGGCTATTAGTTGGCTAAATATTGAGACTCCAGACAAATGATGATCTCTTATGTCTTAAGTAAATCCAGTCTTGAGAAGGAAAACGCAGGTTTTTTTGCATACTTCCCAATAATATATTATTGGTTTTAATTAAAGTAAATAACACATGTATTGATGTAGGTTAATCACACATCATTTGTAAGACAAGACAAGACAAGACAAGACGTTGATTTCATTATCAGTTATTTTATGCATGTTATTACATAAATGTCACAGTCACAAACGACAACTTACAATGCAATGCTTGTTGAGTTTCTTTATTATTCCCTATTGTTGAATAATATTATGCATAGAATGTAACTGTAGAGTAGTAATGTTTTAGAGAAGTAGTTACGCACAAAACAGTGGTTGATTATACACGCTTACTTGCTTTTTAAGGATTTACAATTTTCTCGTTTGCAGTAAACATATATATATTTTGTTGTCTTTCACGAAGGTCCTAAGAAATACGAGGTTCTCAACAATGGGTTACACAATTATTGATAAATGCATTTTTGGTGACCGCTGACTGGTTCATTTGGTAAAACACTCATTTTTGTTCTCACTACTAATATAATGTTGAAGCAGTTTTACATAGAATACTTCCTTAATATTTAAGTACATACTTTGATGTCTCTTACAGCGTTACTCTTTGCTACGATCATTCACAAATTAATATAACTCCCATGTCACATATAAAGTGTTAACTCTCGTTTTCGTTTTGTAATGATTTAAATTCTCAAGGAGTAATTACAAGATGCCAGTTGCTTGATCACTCCAGATTTTACATTAAAAAGTCAATACCAATACCAAAGTTTCTACCTTTTCTTCAAACCCAGATACTACACAACAGCCACAAGAATATACGCACAGGAAAATTATTAGATTATTAGCGGAGACGAATTGTACATTGCCAGTAGGGAAACACTGATTAATTCTGGGTTAATATACAAGCAATTGACTTGGGTTATGAGGTAATACACATAATAATACTTTTCAAGAAGAATTCAACTTTTGTGGATTAAACTGTAATTTATAGCCCACAAGCAATTAATTAATGATACTATACTAACATTATTACAAATTACCGTTTGCTTCCTATTTCTATCCCTCATACCTTTAACAGTTAAGTATAAGTACGTATATACTCATGACTGGAGTATAGCATCCATGATGGCAATTTTATTCCATACTTTTCTCAACACACTCAAGGATTCGGTTCAATAAAGTGAAAGTAAGTAAAGCATATTTAACCAAATTACTGAAAACGAACATATTCACTTATGACAGATTAAATTTCAACAAATTAATAAATCACGAAGGACACCGTGCCCTAGTGCTGATGAATTTAGTAAATTAGAAAACATCGCATTAATAAAAGTTACCGACCCACGATAGATCAAAATTAGCTGGCTGAAATTAATAGTTTCGAATTTTTAACACTTATACCAGCTCACTATTTTGCGTAACTAATTCAGTCCATGAAAATCGAAACATACGTATTACAACTTTAAAATGCCTTTGATAATATTAGCATCCATCAGAACACAAAAACAAATCCATAAAAATTCAAACTTCCTACAACAAATTGTCAGCGAATTAATTGCGACAGAAAATAAACCTCTGATAAACGTAAATAACTGCGAATTATTAACGTCAGTTCGTGCATAGTACAATACACCATAAATATAAAATGTACCCAACGATACTTCACGGCTGTTTAAGTTAGACTACTGTTTAAATAATGAGAAGAAACTGACAGTCCAGACAACAATGGATTAGTGATGCATAGTAGTAGTAGTGTCGTAGCAGTTCGTGCATGTCAGAAGTAAACTAACAAATACATACTAATCTGAAGAAAATATAATTTTAGACTACATCCATTAAATTGCTGTGATGATAATAGTTGAACCGATCCTGCACCTTCCTAAAAATGATTTATGACTCGATAAGGGGAGTATATGTGAGATTCTCACGACCGACTTGCTGTGGCGAGGATTCCCCAACACCAACCATTGTCTTGAGACGATGAGATTGCTGAGACTGTGCCTGCATTTGCTGCTGTGGAGTTTGAGAATGCTGGCGTTGAAGTTGTTGCTGACGGTGCTGATGATGAGAGTAATCAGACACTGCCAGAAGTTCAACATACTGTCCCCGAACTTCTTCTAGTTCATCTTCTTTCGACTTAATCAGGTTCTCCCTGCAAACCAATGCATCATACCGTATTCACATTATTCACATGAAGGAAGTTAACTTGTTATTGGGCTACCGTCAGTTAATCCAAAACGACAAGACACAAGAAAGTTTCATACCGGATAGAAAGTTGTCGTCTTGCTTCACCCAAAGCGGAAAAGAGATCTAGCTTCAATCGTGTTTCTGCACTCAAGCTGGATTCAAGATGAGCATTCTGATCTTGTAAAGTCGTCAACAGAGATCTCAGTCTTGCTGTTTCCGCCGAAGACTACAACATTTTTAAACACACATTTGTTTAAAAAGGTAAGAAAATAAAATACATAACTTTATTATAGCTTTGTCTCGCCTGTCGCCTACAGTTTAAAATTTATAAATTATTAACCTCTTTATTCTTCTGTTCCAGCAACAACGTCGACTTAACATTCTGAAGCTCCCTTTCCACCCGCATATTCTTGTCTTCTACAACCTTTATTTCTCTACGAAGATTTTCTTTCTCTCTTTCAGCTTCACGAAGTTTGCGACGACAGTCTCCAGAACACTCAGAAGTAGCCTGTAATGAAAGAAGAATTAAAATAGTAATCTAGACGTTATTCCTTTATCCCTCTGACACTGCACTGCACTTGTACAGTAAGAACTTGCAACCTCTTAATAATTATCTACCTTTTTCTGTTTTGTGATGGCGTTTTCTTTTAGTCGGCGTTCCTCTTGAAGTTTCTTTTCGTAACTTTGACGCTCCTCTTGATTCTTTGAAAGTAAAGCTGAGTATTTCAGTTGCAGAGATTCGTGCTCTCCCTGTAACGAAGCAAGGTCGCTGCGAAGGTTCCTTTCTGATGAAAGAAGGGAAGCAATTTGACCACGAAGTTCCGACTCTATACTGCGCACCACATGTAGGTCGCTTCTAAGCTTTCTAACTTCAGACTCGACCCTAAAATGGTGTTTACAATAAAATAAGTTCAAATACCATCGCAATTAAACAAAGATAATATAAATATCCGTTAATTTTAATGATGGCATACTTCAAACAGCAATCCTCCTTCTTTTTCTTTGGTGCCAACAAGGCGGCTGCACATGTTGGACACGGTGTTGCATAATGATTTGAATTGTTGTGATTGGAACTGTTCGAATGAGAATGGTTTGTAACCGAGTTACTCTGAAGTGGTGACGTCGACGACGCCCCACTCGAGCTACTACTAGGATTCGTATGGTTATAGTTATTATGGTGGTTGCTTTGATTATGACTTGAAAGAGGTGATGATGAACTGTTCGTCGATCCAGAGGAGCTGCCGTTAGCTGCTCCTGGTAACTTCCCATTTTGAGTGGGAACAAGCACCAACTCACCCGAGCTGGGCTCTCGACTACCATCACCATTTTCCAGCGATTTCCTGCGAGGAGCTTGCGGCGACTGTTGCTTTTTCACTAATATTGGGCCGCCATTGTTTATCACCTTTATTTGAAAAACAAACACGTTTAAAATACTAATTCCACCCACTACTAAGAACTGATCACAAACCAAGCTAATACTACAATTACTGTTTTTACTCCTTAAATAACTTTACCTCATTATTATTCACCGGCGCACTAGTTAATGGTAGAGCTTCCCACAGCAGCGAATAGAGTAGCTCATTTTGGCGAGCTACATCATTACGGGTTCTTTGTTTCAACCTAGCCCCTATGTAGGACTTCAGTCCGAATCCAAGTGAGACCAATGGAAATCCAACGCTACAATTTAACACACAAATGTTAACATTTTACATCAAGACAGAAAAATCGTCAGAATTTTAGATCAAAATCGAAACATACCAGTGGGCGGCAAGCGGACTAAGAGGTTGGGAAGGAAGAGGCCTAATGCTCTTCCCGTCAATGTAGATGAGAGTTGGTAGAAGTAGAAGAGGACCTAATGGAGTCAAGTTCCACCCCACCTGTCCCCACACAGCTAATGAACCTAGCAAGTATAACCATGGGGCAGGTATCACCCCAAGACAGATAACGTCCACTGAGACCACAACGCATATCAACAACAGAGCAAAAGCCTAAAAAATAAACAATAAAACATTACAATCGAAAGGAATCATCCAAGAAACATTTCATTATCAAAGCCTGCACATAGAGAAAAAAAACCAAAAACTTACAAGTCCTTGAAACTTGTACGCTTCATAAGAGTTGTGCAACAGCAAATAAATGGGGTAAAGGTATTCCAATCGAAACTCCAAAATAAAATCGCCTCCCATGACGCAAATCCAAAGAAGTATCAACTTGACGTAAACAACCAGGCTAAAAATTCACAGAAAATACCAAACCCAGATTAGTACTTCTCACACACATTATACAACCTACTTAAATCAATCTTAAATCATACTAGGATCATCTCACCTGGTGTAGAAGCCGTCGTAAATCTTTGGAATCTTTTTCACGGGTCGGCGGGCCTTGCTAGAGTCAACATTCCGCCGCTTCATTCCGTCAGAACCCGTTCAATTACTAAATCCAGCTTTTTTCAAGAGGAAGTTTTTCCAGTTATCTTGAGCGAGTTTCAATTTACAAGTCCTCCTTCGCAATTCCTTTTTTAAAGCAACCTTCAACAATTTGAACTATTCACCGCGATCTCCTCAACATGAATAACTTCTTCACTAATCAGTATTCACTGGCACCTGCGTTTTGCAATCTAACTAAACTGCTTAATCAGCGAAGTCAAGTGAATTTTTACCAATAACGAAAAATATAAATAAATACGTTCGCCTCTGAATATACAACTAACCAAAATATTCTCTAGTTATATCAACAATCAACAGAAAAATAAATGTTTCCTCCTTAAAAATCACCCAGATTAGAATAAGTACGTCTGTTGCAAAAAATAGTTTCTTCCAGTCAGTACTAACAATACAGTCAGCTGTTCCCCCTTTAACGTTTCCAAAACGTTACCCTTTCACAGTTATCTTTCAAATCGTAACTTACGTCGTGTCACTATCAATCACTGCCTTTCCAATCCAATAATAATCACATAACACTTTATTTGTTAACCAGTAATCATTGATAACATTCAAGTTTCCAACTATACCAGCCATTTTTTGGCTATTTTACTTTAAACACACCAACAACCTTACAAATTACACACATGTCATGTCATATGTAAAGACAGTCTTTTTAATAAACGTGATACTAAAAAATTAAGTAGAGCTATTTTTTAATTAACAAATTACACAAATAAATACTTTCCTGGTTTAAATTTGAAGAGACAGGTTATAAACGATCACACTTCGAGCAAATTTGCAAAATTAAACAGCTTTTTTTGGTTTGTTTATATTATTCCTATCTGAGTTACACAATCAAGTAATCCGAGAACGAGACTTTTTTAATACACGCACAACATATAAATACGCTCTCTCTTTGTATTCTTGCACAGAAGAGCACAACAGATGTAAAAAAAAAAGTTATTTAGCTGTGATGATGATAGGGAGCTTAATATATATTTTTTACGTGTGCATTTTCAACATTCACAAAAATGCTTTTAGCTCACCAGACCAGACCACGACAGGTAAAGGAGAGCGGATGCATTGACTGCATATGAGAGAGATGCATTCAGCAGATGAGCAAAAATCCTTTTGAAAGGTGCATTTACATTGCAAAGTGCATTTGAACCTGACCACGCTACACTGGCCGTAGGTGATGGAGCGATATGATTACTTTTTTGACGTAGAGGATTTCAGAACGTGAGCGATTTTAAAGATGAGATGATGGTTTTTTTATTATACGTTTAATGTCATTCGCAATTGATTGAAATTGAAATAAAATTGCATAAGTAGTCACACTTGCCTATATTATTCAAGTCCAGGTATATCCTCGGTTCAGAACGTTCTAAAAGCACCTTGGCTTGGTGACTGATAATTGATAATGATGATTGATGGTATAATTTAGCCTGACATTATATTATAAGCATTTACATTGGTTTATGGAAGTAAACCATGAAGTGTATAGAATGGCTACCTGTTTGACATTTATAACCACTTAAATATATTACATTATCGAAATATTAGTTTGCTTAAGAGGTTTCTTTGCTTTAAACAGTAATATATATATATATATGGATTTCATTGGAGGTACAAGTTTAGGAGGATCGATAAACTCCAAAAAAGCTTTGAAATCTCGCTGGGAAGCGTAACATGTGGCTCATCACATCGCCGCTGTTGTCATTATTTTTTACTCTGTTCGTATAAAATCCATACATATATATATAGTTTCATCATTGCAACATAAATACTACGTGTATTTAATTCTATATACAACTTTCTCTTTCTCCCTTATCTGCTCTTGTCTCGTCACTTTCTCTTTAAAGCTTTCTCGGAGTTTCCAGGTTTCCTGTCTGGTATGTATACGTGTCACATCTGAATAGGGACAAAAAGATGCTTTCACCTAAAAACACTAAAAGAGAACTACTCGTCATATCCTTTCACCGTGTGTACCTGTTATCTTCATTATCATTCATGCTTGATACATATGCATGACTATAGCCTACATAAGCCTACACGTTCATACATACATTCTAAATATTCTTATACAAAAACTGAAAAAACGGTGAAAGTAGTAACCGAAGAGAAAGGGAACATTGGAAATCTAACGCGTACATATTGTTTGTATCACAGTATAAAATGGTTTGAGCATCTAGTAGCAAACTGGTAAAATCTTGGCAAAAGTAGAGAAAGGCTCACGGGACAGCCACCACCACCGCTCCTCGACCTTTCTTTCTTCCTTTCCTTCCTTTCGCTCTCTCCGTGGGAGACAAGTGGTATGTAGCTCTACTGCCAGTGCTGAAAATAATATTGGATAAAATTTGGAACATCACAGATAGAGTAACTGAGTATGAGTGTAGATGACACGAGCAATGCAATCGGATGCTTTCGGAAATAGGATTTTGATAGTAATTTTACGTAGTTTTTTGGGTAACCTGACTTGAAAGGAACGTCTGTTTCACCTAGTTGGCTTCCCTCATCTACTTACGCTGTGGATTTTCATACGAATTAAAATCATGCATGCATGCATACTTAAGACAAGAGGACTAGGAGACTGTATTTTNACACGAGCAATGCAATCGGATGCTTTCGGAAATAGGATTTTGATAGTAATTTTACGTAGTTTTTTGGGTAACCTGACTTGAAAGGAACGTCTGTTTCACCTAGTTGGCTTCCCTCATCTACTTACGCTGTGGATTTTCATACGAATTTAAATCATGCATGCATGCATACTTAAGACAAGAGGACTAGGAGACTGTATTTTTAAACAATCATTATAACAAACGAATAATTTATTAAATTAAGGCTAACTATTACCTAACTATGTTTTACATTCAAACATAACATTCAACATTAACGCTAATCTTATGTCAATTAACATAAAAGAACAAACAAAGGACGACAACAACAATTAACATAAGCAAAACAATAACGAGCATAAACAATATACGAAAATACGAAACAAGCTTTTTACATCAAAACATAATACCGGAAATAGTAAGGAAATCATCATAGTAAAATATGCGTGCCTGGAATCTCTACATCTAGGCTAAATGTTATATATAATTAAAATGAATAAACCTACATAGTACATTGCTGGTTTTGTATGCCTTGATAAGCTCTTAGGTCAAAATATAAATTAGCTTAAAAGTCTAAAGTCTTCAATCAAGTTAACAGTTATTGTTCTGATTCTGATTTTCAGAGCCATCTTCTATGTCTATTTCAGCAAACAATTCATCGAAGAATCCTTTCCAGCTTTCATGCATTTCAACCTGATCAAATAAGTTGTTCATACCTTCATTCTCATTGCCACGTCCATCTCCAAATGTTTCTGCTGTTGAAAGAGAAAGGCCAGGATTACGGTTATCCAAATAACTGTTGCAAAACGTTTCAATAGCACTGTCTGTCATGATTTCTCCAATCAAGGACTGGGTCAACAGATCAGAGATTACACTCAACTGGTCTTCGTCACGTACAATAATCATGTCATCCCGGAGTTCGGGAGGTACAAACGGAACCAAAGCTTGATCATTGGCGTTAACTTTGCCTTCTTCTGAGGAAAGCATAGGCTCTTTCACTTTGATAGATACCACTGAAGATGTTTCAACAGATTTGGTAGTGACTTGACTAGTGATTTGACAACTTCCTTCAGATTTAGGAATAGATGTCTGAGACATGCTATCATTTTCTTTCATAGATCCAGCGAGCTTTACAATGTCACGCCAAAGCTTCCCATGTCGTACTTGATTCTTCTTAGTTTTCTTTATCTTCTTCTTCTTTGGGCGACATGGCTTCCGTTTCCGTTCAATGCGTGGTTTCTTAAAATCCTTCTTGTCTTCCTGATTTTCTTCTCCGCTACATTTCCGCTTGGAAGTTCCACGGGAAGTCTGCTTTAGGTCCTTACAACACAAAAGAGTTTTGGCGTCATTAGGACAGTTGTTATTTTCATCTGAATTTTCCACAATGCCAGTCGTTGCATCGAGCTGAATCTCCCAATCTCCTGAACTTGTTGGAACTTTGTTAACATTTCTTATTTCATCAATCCTGACCAACTCAACCACTGCTTGATTGAGAAGGCATTGTATGGGGACCTCGGGATGAAATTTGTCAGGACAATCAACCAGCTTGCCTTTTTTTTTAATCTGTTCTACGAACCGTTTTGTTCTAATGTACGTTTTAATATGCTTCTTCCAGGCCAATGTAGATTGAAGCTCACTCCTGATTTGATCTGCAAGTTGACTAATCATGTTAGGTGGAATATAAAACTTCCTCTTAAATAAGTCAATCCGTTGAAAAATACGTTCTTCCAGCATAGTTACAGTGCCCTCAACAAAAGCACCTGTGCTGGGGACAATGTCTCTTTCAGCCTTGCTCTTTTCCCGTTTCCATCTCTGCTTTCACTGCTTTCCGTAACTGCTTCGCCCTCTTCGACTCCAACTTATCCACTTGTCTCTTGTAATAACCCAATACATCCTGCAAATTCTCCTCCAGCTCTTCTGTAGTCGCACCTACTTTTCGTACAGGCTGGTATCTAGTCAAAATGCTCAGTTCATCCCACGTTTGAATTCTAGGTTGAACGCCCCTCACACAGTGATTATCATCACGACCACTACCAGACACTCTGCTTATCCACTCGGCCGCCACCTCATCGGCAACCTCGTAATTTTTCTCAACAACAGCATCCAAATCTGAACAACGCGGCCTACCCCTCCACCCCCGCAGGAATGAATTACGCCATATCTTCTCCAAATAAACTTTCTGCCTCCGTGGCACCACCTCCCAAGTCTCCCACACTGAGTTCCTGTGAAGCCATATTAATCCTACATCCTTCTCTTGCAAGTACAGCTTCCTAGACAGCAGGGGAAAATATGGCGCAAGACTTCCACTTACTGATTTTAGACATCTCATCACAGCAATCGCCTTCAGAAGCGGGATCTCTGTAAATCAAAGAAAAACGCCCATGATTAGTACCCTTCTTTCTTATTCAATTCAAACATACAAATTTATTTGCCAAAAACGCCGACCAACCCTCTCTCTTCCTCTTTAATTTCATTAACTTACTTTCATTCTGACTCTGACTACCCTGAGGATACATCCTCGGCCGCCCCATCTTTCCTACCAGGCTTTCTTTTACGCCTAGGTTTCTTCTTAATTAAATTTTAATTAACTCGTCAATCGCAATTCCATATAAATGTTAAATATTCAACACTTCACTGCTTTAATCCAATCAACTTTTGCTAAAAATCACTGCAAAAGATTAACTTTTCTTTCCCCTCAGTATATTGTCTCCTCTTCTCAGCACCACTCACAAATCACAATTAAAAATCCTTTACGAACTTCCCAAAATAATTATTATGAAATCGTTTTTGGATTGACTGGCTCCTTTTACAAGTTACGTGTTTAGGACGCTACATCTCCTTCACCAATCCCTATTTTAAATGTACTTTCCAAAACCTATGCTATGTACACAAAGCACATGTCGTATGGAACAAATATGAACAAATACCCTCTATTCCCTTCCTGGGATATACCAATATCGCGATAGCGTTGAATAGTGCATTTGATTTCAGGAGTGCATTTACATTTTTTGTATTTGGCTGCACATGCGTTATCAAAATCAGTTTTCTTGATTCTGGATGGATTTTATGGATGGGGGATACGTACCAAAACGTTGCAAATTCTATTCATGCAATATTGTACAAATATGAAGTTGGATGTAAGTCCTTTCGAAGGACTTTTATATATCCACTAGCTATTTGTTTAAGCCAGCCGACAAAGCTGGCTTGATCTAGAGTTTTGCACTCCTAAAAACTTTTTAACTTTAATTGAATTT
>JAHZNG010004195.1:0-32343 GCA_027744375.1 Orchesellides sinensis | reverse complement strand
AAATGGGAGGAGTTATGCCTAAAATGGGCATGTTAAAAAAGTGAAACTGCATGACCCAGACATAAAGACCAAGCATTTCACACCAGATCCACCTCTATTAATGGCGAATGGTGAAAAATACGTGGAAGGGTCCAGGGAAATTACACACAAAAAATTGAGTCAAATTATGAAAGTTTTGGGAAATGAGAGCGAATCTATGCACTACTTTAAAAAACCCCTACGTACAAACTCTTTACGTAGATGGCAAGGCATCATGTCAAAGCTCAGTGTAAACGAAACATGAGAAACTTTAAAAAAGGAAATTGCTTTGGAAGTCACTTACTATGTATGTAACTTCAAACGATATACACATTACATTATCTTTGAACTTACAGAAATGCATACATAAATACATTCTAAAATACAAGGGTTCCATTTTAGGCTTCATTATTGAGGTCAAGGGATACTGGATCTTTTAAATCTGTTCAACCCCCTTCGAGTTTTCTGAACTATTGTATTAAAATATGTATATAATAGGTATTAGGCATCGATTCTCCAACGGTAATTTTTCAAAAGCATTGCTTAAAATACTTTAGAACTTTTATAATAACTTGAGAATACTTGATGAGTTATGTTATTTTATACAAAAAAATTATAGGCTTACCTATAAAAGTATGAGCACCCTCGAACTGTGTTATGAGTAAAATGCTCTGATGTATTTTTCTCATTTCCAAAATCTTCCAATGGATCTGACCACAGGAGGTCGCACATAGGCCCAAACGCTGGTGGTTCCTTGAATCGATCCAGCTATAAAAATGAATAATCATATAAAATTTCATTGGATTTCAAATTTACAGTTTAAGTCTTAAATGGTTTCCATTTTAATATGGCAATTGCAACGAGCTAATTTGTTCAATTAATTAACTAAATGAACAAAATGAAGTTATGAATAGATTTTCTTGCAATATCGTTTAACTTTAATTTATTTATCTTAGGAAGTTTACCTAACAATTTGTTCTTTCCCATTAATCTCTAAACAAAGCGACATTTACACTTGTTTGATTGAATTAAATACGCTGTATTGAGGCAGAGTTCTATTAATTTATTTTAGCTGTAACGTGAGAAAACTTTATAAAACTAAGCTGCAAAAGTACACATTGATTTACTTTCACCTGAAAAAAACCTGTTATCCTCACACAAATTTATTTGTCAAGTTTATATTATTTTCAACAGAAAGTGGAAAGGGCAAGCATTATTTTGATAGAGTTGTTGCTTACTAATGTAATGTGTGAAAAGTCATTCGTTTAAAACTTCTAAATTTTAGCGAAAAAATGTTTTATTTTATGACCATATCTTACAATAAGATTGTATTTTTATGTACACAAGGTTTGTTTAGACAAGTGTCGGCAGTCCAACAACTTATCCCACATAAAAGAACAACTTTATCGTACAGAACATGTTTTATTTGTTTGTGTATTACGGACCAATCGTACCATTATCACTACTGCCTCTTTGCCTCATGACCACATTTATTTACTCTCTTCCACTGACACAAATTGCCTCTTGAAATCGATTTATTTGAGAACTGAACTTGGTTCTCAAGCCTTTTATTTGTTTAGTCACATAACACAACATTTCCATTTACAATCATTCGTTATCTAGTTTATCTTGAAGGAAAGTTTTACGGAGTTATTTATGCAACTAAGGGGAATCAGACAGAAAAGTCAAGTTTACACTCAGCTCAAAAATTTACATGATGCTAGTCAGAAAACAAACGTCAGTTTCAATAAATAACAGAAAAGAATAAGGATAATCAAGTATATTGTTACCGATGGAATTTGTAAATAGATTAGAGTAATTCAGTATTCTCATCCATCCATTATAACATCATTTATAGAGGTTCATAATTTATGTGTTTTTTAAACTTACCCTTCTAATATCGTCTAAAGTGTGGATTTCTGGCGAGAGTCCTCCATGCACGCAGAGAAACTGCTGATTCATGAGAGCCGCTAGTGGTAGACAATCGAAAGCTTCCATGCATGCATCATACACCTTTTCAGAATACTTTATCTTGCCTAAAATATGTAAACAAAGACAGTTCAATTAGCAACAAAACAAAATTACATAAGTTTATCATAGTCGACATATAGTTTATAAGTTGATTAAGACAAAACTTACATTCTTGTTTGAAAGTGAAATACTCAGTCAAATGTCTACATTCATGATTCCCACGAAGAAGATGTAATGTATTTGGGTAGGCTATTTTTAACGACCATAAGTATAAGACGCACTGAAAGAAAGAAAAGATTAACAATAGGTCACATTCTGAAGTCATGAAGATATTCAAAAAGTAATGTATTAAAAGAGTGAAAGTGTTTCGTATATGAACTGATTTATGCCCTTTCCATTGATTTAGAAATTTGCTTAAATTATTATTTTTTTAAAATATTTTACTTTCGCCACACTCATTATGTATTTCTCAACACAGATCAGAATGAAAATTCCCTAATGTAAGCTAAAGCTCCCATGCTCATTTGTGCTAATATTTACACGTAGCATACATAACGACACCACAGCAGAGAAAAGTAGTATTTTCAAGTAAATTTCATTACACTCAGACACGCCACCTCGGCATATGATGAGGATGAGTTCACTAATTAGATTGCCTTTCTTTCCTTCCACATTCACCACACACACCATCATCAAGATGAAGATAAGGAGACAAGAAGAAAACGATGCTGCTAATGACGATCAACGTGAAGTAAGGACGAGCGGACGTAAACGAGGAGAAAGTAATATAAGCACACCTAGTAAAGTAATGTTATATTATGTTTTTACTTATTATACCTTGTCATCATCATTACCTCGCAGTTTCCATAAGCCAAATGACTTGTTTGTATATCTTACTACAACGTCAGTCTTAAGAGACGAACAAACCACAATTTTTACGTCACCTGCTTTTGCCAGAATTGCTAGTCTTTTCTTAAAAGATGAATGCAAGCCACAATAAACATATACAACATTTATTCCTGACCATAATCCTATTTTACGATTTTATGAGTAGTTACCCAAATGTATATGATTTTATGCTAATATACTCCATGTACACCACTACACCACACCATTTCCACCATTAAAGTTTAACATTCTTGCCTTGGCCGCTGACGAAAGTTGTAGTTTGAATCATACCTTTACCGCAATTATATATAAACTTCATCCAGTCATCTCATTACAAAACTTTTGTGACAACACACGAAGTAAACTTGATCATAAACTTATATTCAACGTCTCTCCCATTTTCATTCTCGTCATCGTCTTCAACCTCTTTCACTTGTTTGCATTTCTTACATAGGCAAAGTATGTATGTAAATTGTAAGTTAGTAGGTATTCCATTAAACAAGACTTTCAAAGTCCAATTTTTTGTCTCTAAATGATAGACTATATAAAGATAGACTAACTCTGCTGCTCGATAAGAGACGATCTCTTTATTATGGTGTGATGTGAACTTGCAAACATACATATAATACTTTACTTGAATTTCAGCAGAGAAAGCGAGGCGTCATATGTACATAATATGCAAGACTTCCTCCATGCAGCATTTTCACTCTTTGACCCAATTTTTGTGACGTGTCAACTTAATGGAATTATGGCCTAGTAGGGAGCAACGTTAAGCTCACTAAGCTATATAAAAAAAACTATNAGCATTTTCACTCTTTGACCCAATTTTTGTGACGTGTCAACTTAATGGAATTATGGCCTAGTAGGGAGCAACGTTAAGCTCACTAAGCTATATAAAAAAAAACTATATACATTTCATGCATGGATGTGTTTTCTAGCTTATTACGTGCTTATTTTTCATCATGTACTCTGTTTGCATTAGTAATACCAAAGAAACTTTGTATATGAAATGTAAAGCGTAGTATTTTTTCAATCCAATGCAAAAACTGTAATTTGAGCAAAAATGCCTTACCACACCTTTTTGTTTTCATTTAGTACTTATGACAGGGCTGGTATATTAAGTTTTTGCAAGTACATTGTTGAATGTTTGCATTTTCTCTGCTGACAGTAAGAGGATTGTTTTGAGTATTTTTAAATAGAGCATACACAGATTTGTTTTCCATGATTGAAACAGGGAAGCTCCTAAAAAGAATAACCATTTCTTTAATATAAGTAATAGAAAACGATGCATTTATCAAACACTAATACTTTTAGTAGCTTTCTATGCCAGAAGATCGTTATAATGACATATAAATTGTTAAACATTAACTCAAAGTATGCGTACTCTGATTTAACAATGCTTCAGAATCTGAAAAAAGTACTACTATGGTACTCATCCTCTTAAAATCAGAAGCCAGTTCTGTCATCTTTATTGCAATAAATGGAGTGTGTACTTGAAAGGAATTATAATTTTTAAAAGCTTCTGAAAAGTACGCATTAAAAATTACACACTGAACCGCTTTACTTTCTCCCATTTGTGTCCAAAACGCGTGCTTACTACGCTTCAAATAATCTTCTTCCCATACGCCTAAACAAAGGCAGTGAAAAACAGTAGAAAACAGTAATAACCTAGGACCAAGATGATTTTGATAGGTACCTAGATCTTTTCGGCAAGACTTTTCTTCCAAAAGTATATAGATTGTTTATGCAAAGTATACATAGATAAAGTTACAAAAATCAATCTACAAAATATTTACCAACATGCTCTGCGCTAGAAAAATAGATGTATAAAGCCATGGTCCCTTGAGTAAAAATCATTGAAATATTTAAAGTAAAACGAAGTTATAATCTTAACCCTTCTTACTTTGTATATCGTTATCATAAAAGTGAAGTTAAATAAGAAATCTAGCATTCGTGTAAGCTGCACACATGAATTTTAGAGTCCATTTACAATACACAAAATTAAGCCCATACATTGGACCTCTTGACCATTTCTAAAAATTTCACTTCAAGACAACACACCACTGAAGACATGATTTTAACTATTTTTGTTACTTTCATATCCTTGCATTAGAATGTATGTACTTTTACTTTAAACAAACAAAAATAGGTTTGTATAAAAGCTTTTTTCGTGGTTTAAGACAGGAATTAACATTATTCTCTATACCTTTTCCCATTATACCTGCTTTCTTTTATATATCCCATAAAGTCATAGTTTACTACAACCCTACTCCTACTTCTTTGATAGTAACACACGAGATGTACATTTCTTGCTTTTCTCCATTCCATCAAGACTAATGCCCTCTTTTACTTTAGCCATTTAACAAAAGAAATGCTTACCTTCTTTCACTTCTCTCCATTTTTTGTAAAGTGATGCAGTGTGTTTTAGTAATAACGTAATACACTCAGTGCTCAATGTTCCATAAATACACTGAAAAATTACAGTGATATAACTATATATATATTTCTTGAACGTAAAACTACATACAACATACACTCAGTCAAGATACAAGATGTAATTTGATGGCAATGGTGATGCTGGAGAGCAGGATTTAACCAAGCTGCTGTAAACTACGCATGTTTATTAATAATGTAAGCCTATGTTAATGCTAAAAGGTCTAAGCTTGTTGCTGACAATGTCGTTAAAAATCCCTACTTTGAGTTTAGTTTACTCATTAAAAATGTGGAGAATGTATGGTTATATGCACGTGTACATTTTGTGAAAGAATAATAAGTGATCTCTCCATTTCACATAGTGTGCATGTTCACAGATATTAATTTCACCAGAAGTACGTTACAACGAAGTTTATGGGTAAATATGTCATAAGAACGTTGTTAGTATATGGTAGAATTAGGGTTGCAATATGCCAAGCTGTAAATATAATATCTACAAATATATTATCTACAGGAGCTCCTGTCAATTATTTTTTCCTTTTATCCACAGTCAGTAAAATCGTCACCTTTTTTGTGCCCCCTTCTTATGTACTCCCGTCGATATTAAAACGGTGTGATTCCGAGATAAAAGACGCATAAATGAAACCTTTGCATTTAATTTTGAAGTTTAGCTTCCTGATGACGCGGAAAGGGTTTTTATTTTCAAGAGAAAATTATTAAATCTCTGAATATTGCATAAAATGTTAAACTGTTTTCCATCCCGATTTGAACTTTATGTATGCAAAATAGAAAGCCCTAACAAACATAAAACTCACCTCTATACTAAAGTATCCTCTATCAACGTAGTCGCCTAGGAATAGGTACTTTGTCGAAGCCGGATCCCCGCCGACATCGAATAGTTTCATAAGGTCGTAAAACTGGCCGTGGATGTCTCCACAGACTGAAAAGAACAAAAGACAAAAAGTTAATTTATTATCGGTCAATCAACCACTTTATGGATTTAGCCACGTGTATTTCGCACCAGTATGCTTTATCGCTAATTATCCCCACAGTACGTACACCCACCAACTTTGATTATAATCAGTACAAAGGGTATTCATATGTATTTTAGTTGTTAAGACAACAGGATTAAATCATTATTCCAAGCAAACATTGCAATATCCTGCAATGCAATTATATAACCTGTTGCTGTAAGGCTGGATCAAAAGCGCATTTAACTAGTAACGCCTTTGCTTCATCCCTTTGCGCATATTTTTAAAGCTCTTACAGGGAAAATTTACAAATTTAGGAATGTAAATTAAGTCTCTTACAATTACAATGAACAAAGTAGCCATGAATGATACATTGCGTGTTTCTATTTAAAGAAGACAATAATAGTAAATGGCATCTGTAAGCTGAGGCAGACATGAAAGGCAACCGCAGAATATTTGTTTGACAAGCGGAAAGAAAAGTGGGAATTATGTATGTGTTACTATGTACCCTGGCCCCTATATACCTATGTTACACCATACCCTTAAATAGAAAGCACAGGATAGCCAAGTGCCGTGAATAAAGTTAGAGAATTCCAACTTTTCTTTGACTAGCTTTGCTAAGGACTACCATGAGAGGCAAGGAAAAGCCTGTGAAACAATAAGATGACTACATGGTGACTTTCCTATTTCACAGACTGAAACATATACCGTTTATATTGTACATGTTAGGCATTCAACCACGCACATGAAATCCTTTCAGGACAAAAGTATTCCCAGGAATATCTATTCTAAATGCACCAAAATGTATCCGCTTGCTTGGCTACCTTTTAAGAGAAAAGTTTACTTGTAACTTGAAGTAAATCCTTATTGCTTCTGCTTGGAAAAGACAGAACCAGTGTACTTTTACTAGAGACATGGTTAACAAGCCACAGATATACATACATATAGAAGAGGAAACATTTGTAAAGAAGTAAATGGGAATATCAACAGGTATAAAATCCATATTTCACTTTCAACCAACAGGGAACAAAAACTGTCGTGGTTCAGAGTGTCCCACTGACTTTCTATTAGACAACGGAAGAAAAAGTATGGCTTTGGGTTTTCCAATGAAGTGACAGGAAGAAAATGGGAAAGATGAAAGTAAAAGCGTATAAAAATGAGGACATCGAAGAAGGATTTGCCCGATCCACCAAAAATTCCATTATTGCTCGTGTGGTTTTTTATTCATGACCACCACCCTCCATGACCAGTGATATTACTTCATTTTTTGAGATTCAATTTTAACATTGAAGTTAAATAATAAAGCTAAAGCAACTTCAAAAGAAATTCAAAATCTACTTTCAAGAAGCTTTACATATTATGTATATTGACTATTGACATTGACTATATGAAGTATGAGTATGAAACTTTACATAGGCATCCTATAGAACTAGAAGCAATAGAAAAATCATTATTACATATACTGCGCTGCGATACGTCGTAAATTTTCATTTGGATATTTTTGTACAGCATTATTAAAGTAAATGTTTTTCTGTACATATTCTGCTAATACTCTATAGTAATGAATGGCACAACCCTCCTTTTGTTAATCATAGCAAATAAAACTTAGTTTCGTGTTAACCAGGTAAGAAATCCGCATTTCAATCTTTCTTTGCTTTGGAGCCACCCACCTGTACCCTGCGGGTACCAAAGAGAGCAGTCCATATCATTTTTGAGCAAGCAGTTTTGAAATGGTAAAACAACAGTACGTTATCATCTGTAAAGGGCAAAGTCACAGCAGCTTCAGAAAACCCGACTGACAAAACAGTACAACGGCCTACTCATCAAAGCATGCTATAGGGTCTTTTCAAGTGGAGATAAATATGATACACAACGTTCCATAATAGGGTCTATAGTGATATCCCTGTGAACATCACACATAATAAAACTCATCACGATAAAACCCGAATTGAAAAGTCGTAAAAATCTTGGCCAATATCTTATTACCGTTGGAATTTGTCCACATCATTTGGCATCACAAACATTTTATTGGTATTTATAGAAGTGGCTGAACAAAATTTCTTATTTTTACACAGAATAATACGCCTATTATTGTACTCATGTCATAGACCAGTTAAGGTTTTTTCATAGAGTACGTATAGAATATTAGCATATGAGCAAACCTTCTATGAATAAATGTACACACCTGGAACCCTTCCGTTCTCATCTAGCTGTCCAGAATGCTCATCTTTTTGTTCCACCCGAATCAAATACTTAGTATCCGCTTCCAATTCAAACTCATCATCGTCATTATCATCAAACCCATAGTAATCTCCGTTATTACCAGATCCATTCAAGTCATCCAGTTCATCACCAGAGTTTAAACTATCGTCACTAATATCCAAATCCATTCCTTTATCAGATTCTTTATCGTCTAAAGTTTTACCATTGTCACTTTTTGTTGGAATGTTATCATTGGGATTGTCTTCCGCATTATTATTACTTTTGCCAATATGAAAATTAGCATCACTCCTGCTACCAACACCTTCTTTCCCTTCGGATTTCTCACTTTTTCCAACCACATCTACTTTACGTTTCTTTTTCTTTTCTGTCACAGCAGACTTTTCTTGCTGCTTCTTTTCCAGCTTTTTTCTCCGCTCCTCTTCTTCCTCCTCTAAAACCATAAACTCCAAATCACCAATATCATCCCCATCCACATCCATACTTGATTTGTTAAGTGAGTAAGTTTTTACTCTCAAAAGTTTATTCTCTCAAACCAAAAGTGGAAAGTACACACTTACTGGAAAATAATATCGCAGAAATGTTTACACGTGGATGTTATCTACCTACCCTGGTATCACAACACGCCTCATCCAATCCACTACCAAAAACCAATAATATTGCGAAACAAATCACGTGTAGCTATCGTAGGTGACAGAAAATCGAAAATTAGAAAAAGAAATTGGATGTTCTGTGGCAAAGACAGACAACTTCCATAGCCTAACTGAACAGCAACCACAGAAAAAATCAATTTTCTAGTAGTCTCTTTGATTTTTATACTTTTTCGTCAACTTTTTCAAACTACATATGAGGTTGTCGAAATAAAGAGAAGAACTGCAATAATATGAGGAAATTTGAATACAAAAAAGTTTATTGCAATAATGATAAAAAAGTAACATCTACACAGGTAGAGTTGTTTTTTTTTCAAAGTATACCTAAGGCACTTTTTCCAACACAGAATAATATTTTTCTCCTTTTATTCTCTTTTACTCATTTTCAATGCTAATATCAATATTAATAATAATTTCTATAATATTATGAAGAAACATACAGAACCAGATTGTTTTTCTTATGTTCTCTTGTCTCAAGACTCACCAAGCGACATGGATAAACTAAACTGGATAAAATGTTTGGATTTTTTATGCTCAAATGCCGTCTTGCCTAGTACTGCGTGTTTTTATCTTGTTTTTGTTGTTATGCATATGTACTATAGTAAATGAATATACAACTGCTCCTCGTCATGATACTGATACTCATGTTGTTGTTGATGATACTAAAGATGATCATAATAATAGTGGTGGTGATGTTTTGTGTTAGATATACAAACTTTGATACAACTTCATATATTTCAATCTCCAATTCAACATACCACGTATGCATTCCTCTACACAACATTCTGGATAAGATTATTATAATGTTTATAAAAAATAGCTATAGGATAAACGTGGCCAACATTTAAGAGTCAAGTTTTATTATTTCGCAACACCATTATACTCGTCTTGTTTCATGCTACACTCAACTTTTGTCTACCTACTCGTGCAATGCCATATCGTACTACAAAACGGCACGATATCCCAAGAGGAAATTATTATTTTGCTTTTTAGTCGTGTGTGCTTCCTAGCTATCATCACATACTAGTAATTCTATTACTCTGCATATAATATTGTAAACTGTTATACTTGCTATTCATATTCTATCTGCTGGCAACTTGCTTTTCTGTAAGAGTGTCTTTCGACCTAATGTAATTTGGAATATACAGAGAACGTCTCAATGTCAAAAGGGGCACAGTTATATTAATTTGTAAACTCCTCTCCTTTTCATAAAATGCAAGCAATAAATCAAAGTGTGGTAAAACGTAAACAACACACACAGGTTTTTTCTTTCAAAAATTATGGCTACAATTCATTTGTTGCAACAGTGGGACAACTGCTCTTGTATAAACGGATAAATAGCAGATAATATTGCATGTGAACACACCAACAAGACAAAATGGGCATTACTGAAATTGTTTCTTCCCATAAAGTATTCGGTCCATAAATATAAGCATATTAATACATTTTTTATACGGTTTGGATTTTTGTTCAATGTTAGTGGTTGGTAAAAATACCACAAAACAAGCAAGACTCCAATATATGTACGTTACATGCATGCCTAACCTAAACGTGTTAGAAGGTGTAATGTTATGAATGAAATGACTCATTGCAAGAAACTAACAAGTCAATATCATCACACGGTCGATTGCCAATATTATATGCTTGAACATATTTAATACAATTTTAAGTTATATAAAAGTTTTTTTTTGTATTTCCCAGTTCCCCTTTTAAATATTATTGCACAAGTCAATATAACGAATGAAGATGAAACCCACACGAGAACCAAATTAGTAGTTTTTACGATGCATACTATCGTAATTTACAACTCAACCAGTTCAGAAAGTACAAAAAACTTTATAGTATTCTGATTGTCCTTCAGTGGTTGTAGTTCAAAAGCATAGCTACAACAGACGAGCAAAATATTTTGCATACCTCAGTAACCAATGTGTATCTGTATATCTCATACATAACAGTCCACGTCCGCTATTCAGCTGCTCTTTTTGTATTCATAGGTCACAAATGGAATATCTCGACAGTGAAGTGAGCATAATCACTGGCTGAGATCTGTTTTTCAAGAAACGATATTAAATCTTTTTTGACGATGACTATTTTCTAGGATGATGAGATTAATCCAATGCCAAGTTGAAAACTGGTATTTACAATCCATATCTCGCTAAATATGTAACTATATCATTGGTATAAACTTCTGTCATATACAAAGTAATGATATGAAAATTATGTTGTTCCACAAAACGCATTCTTTATTACGATTATAGTCTGTCAACTACTGATTCTCTGCCAAAATCTTCAACAAAGTTTGCATCCATTTAAACACACAATTAATAACCACATATTTTCCATGGGATAATCAAGATTTTTTATATCTTAATGAGGTTCAAATGCCCAATGATGAATGGCATGATATTCCTTATGTGACTGGCATATCATTTCAAAATTTATATAAACATACAGCCGCATTCGCTGTTTCATGAGGAAGTCAGCCAGCCTCTAGTTTGATGAGTAAATTAAGCAACGAGTCTAAGCCACACTTTTTAAATACTTGTAGCATGGCAAGGGAAAACTTGACGAGGGTTTACATTTTACATTTTTGCTCTGGCTTTAATTTCAAAGTTTTAAATGAAACACAATCAACTTTTACTGGGCTAGTCTTATGTAAGTAGTCGAACATAATGGTATATACATTTGTGTGGATTTTCCTTGATGCCAACATTAGGTATTTCCAGCTCAATCGTAGTATCCTTTTGATAAAATAATTTGTCGGTTTTTATAAAACAGATTCAAGGAGAAAGCTTCAAAAATATGTACAGAGTAAAAATAGAGAACGGGGGAAAAAGTACATCACAGGGCAGCATTTTCTTTTGTACTATCACTACCATCGTCATCAACTTTAATTTCATCGTCATTTTTCACAACAGTATAGCGGCATATCACATTATGGATGAATAAACGAAAGCTATAGGATTCAACGCAGTTTTTCAACTGTTAAAAAACTTCTTCCCCATCTCCTGTAAGAAATCACAAGGGGATACAGGAAGATAAAGGGTTTTCATGTTTCGCTGGCCACAGAGCTCCTATTTTAATCGAATACATGCCTCATATAGCTTTACTTTTCCTACTGTTTCCCCTGTTTTTGGCATCTAAAACTTTTGGTTACTTCCTAAAAAAGTAGTGCAAGTATTTTTTGCTATCTTTTAAAACGTACGTAAAAATAAGTAACATTGCTAGGCTATCATGTAATATAATGTGCATAACAAAATATAGGCATGTACACTTTCCGTCTAATAACCGTCCACATTTTCTTACGCCTTGCTTTTACTGCGTATACATTGAAAGCAAACTTTTCCAGAATACATTCCGTATCAGAGACTGGTCTGACAAGCAAAATATGTAATAGCTCCTTGCAGACACTAGCCGCAAAGCCATTTTCCTTCAAAGAAGAAACCGAGGAGAGTGTAGAATCATTTAAGTCACCAAGTGGAAATTCCACAGGAGCTCTTGACTAGAACAAGATTCCATCAAGTGAGGAAGTGAATTGAAGGGAAAAGTGCCGGAAATTGAAAATATTCCTGCTTTCCCAAGGCCATCAAGTACGGAAAGCCACTGAAACCGAACGTTAGGGTAAAGCAACAAGGAAGACGAAAAAATCCATAACTTGCTATCTAACCAAGCGCAAGTAATACGTAATATATTAAATTCATCCGTGGTAAGTAAGACACGACAAGATATCGCTTAGAAAACACCACCACCACACACGGATATCCTCATAATGCATATTTATTCCATCCCATCCACAGCTAAATATGTATTTCTCTTTCACATGTGTGTAGGATACACCGATTATTGTATTGAATTCTCTTGTTATCTTATCGTTTCTTGAACGTGTCAAGTCAGAATAATTGAATAGCACGTAAACATATACGTATTCTTTATATTATTGCAAATTGACACAGTATTTTACAATAAACAATTCATCGCAAATAGTAACAATTATAAAGTGGTATCATTTAATTGGTCCATCATTTTAAAATTTAAGCTCCATTTTACTTACTTTCCCTTATCAAAATAAAATTATTTAGATCCTTGCCATTTCCTCTAAGTACATAAAGAACATTTTATAACAAGGGGCACATACTGCAATGCAGAAATAGCAAGACTCCCACTCCCACACTAGCTAATACTCTTACACATGAGATCTTAAATTAACAATATAAAATGATACCACGATTTACACTTACACAACACACGTCTGGCTCACATTTTTATACATACAACTGTATCACACTCAACAGCATCTCATCATTCTCATTTCATCTTCTTCCCCGCCGGTGTTTGTTGGCCCTGCTCTGTTTTATTGATGTGGCAAGTGCAAGAATATTGCCTAGTCGAATGTAAAAGTACTTTTTCCGAATTCTCAAAAAATCATAGGAAAAATGAGATTACGATTTGATAGTACTACTTTCCATTTTACGATTTTATCCTGTATAAACCAAATATAACTATGTGACTGGATGGGTTTGCAAGCCTTCTATTACCAGTTTGAATAGTAGGGTGGGGTAAAGGTATGCATGCGATGACAACAAATAGGTACCGGTGTGTATTATGGAGTTGATAGTTATGTTATCAGATAAAAGCTTGCTGTACAGTATTATATACAATGCTGCACTTAGGAAATTTGAAATCTTCATTCAATTCATAGTGGGTTCAAGTGCGAGAGAGGAATTTGATGGAGTAAGTAAGTGTTCTTAAAAGACGGTGTCATTATACTGCATAGAGAAGGTAATCATCATAAACGCAGTGGAAGGCCAGAAGCTCTCCTCATTCGATACATGCATGTAAGGAGGTAGGCAGGAAGAATTCCAAAATTTTCTACCCGTTTCATTTAAAGCATCCTAAAATTGGGACAAGTGACTTTACTCAAGTAACAAAATTTTATTTCCTTTTGTGTGCGTCACCACCACAGCTGGAGAATCTTTTCCGAGTTTTAATAATGCTTCTTTAGAAAGGGGTCCTTGTGAGCGTCGAAGCATTGTTACTCCATCATAAAATAGATGTGAGTAAAATGGCTAGGCGAATTTGCATGGCTCACTGGTAGTACATGCATGAAAAAAGGAAACTAGAAGTGAGTCTACAAGAAATTGCATTTAGCGATGAAAAAACCTGTTAGGTACTTATGTACATCTACAATGCTATGAACGAAGCACTTAAATTCGTATCATAATAAAAATATAACAAGCGCAGTTGACGAAGGATAACTTTAACCGGCTCGTTACAGAAATAACAGTATTAATGCAAGTAAAAACCATGCAACAGGATTTAGAAAGAACGTTACTGCAGGGTCTATTAATTTCACCACCGCACCAGCTATGTAAATTATATTGAAGTTTAAAGTTTATACCTCAAGACAATCTATATTGACATTTATTCATAGAACAAAAATCTGCAAAGCCTATTAATTTTTCAGTTACAAAATATGACAAGATGTATATACTTCTTCCCAGCTTGAAGTAGTGGTAATACACACAAATCGCTAATTGTATCAGTAGTAAATTCCAGGTAGAAAAAACAGTAATTAGTATCTTAAAATATGCTAATATAAATTTAGTTAGTTGAAGCAACATGTCTACATAGGTATATGCAATTCGCGACTAGAACTTAACGTGTACCCAACCCAGTGTGTACACAGTTTACACGTACAAAAGTAATATTTGAACGACACGACAACTGTCATCATCATCCTCATTCTCAAATCACACTATGTATGTAGTTGAAAGCGTACAATAAAGGTTGTTCAGTATGATACTTCCCATACAATGTAAGCATTTCGTTCATCTGTCACTGACATGGGTTTTTTCACGGTATACTCTAATCTTGTGATAAATACCACAATGTCCTTATTCATACGAACGTGCTCTACTGCCTGTGCTCCTCTCAATGGCATGCCTGTATATATGTATGTACCTTCCATTATTTGCTTGCTGAATGGAGGATGTAATAGAAAAAAGAAGTGAAAGTAATACAAGATGAAGAGAGAGAGAAGCGAAGCAAGAGCTCATTTGTCAAAAACACGAACTAGTACCAAGCACCTTTGCTCTATATCTATCTGTTGCTTCCCAATTTTGCTTTACAGGAAAAAAATGTTGTGCTTTACCACAAGACATATATGTACCTGCTGGCTTTCCCATTATTTTTTAGCTCAACCTAGAGAAAAATGGGTTTAAACTTTTTCAGCTCGTTAAAAGGACTAAGGGAAGACTGTCATGCCTTGGTTGCTTAACAAAATATAAGAAAATGAGGATGGGATTGATCCACCAGCTTGCTCATCCTCGGCATCATATTCGTGTGACGTTGCTGAAAAAGCACAGGATTATCCAGCAAAAGCTTTTGGAACAAAATAGAAAGAATAGAGAAAAGCCTTTTCAGAACCTTTCTACTTTCACTATATTACACTATGTGACTTTTGTGTGTAGTCACTCGCAGGCAAATCAATATTTGCCAAAATCGATAGGTTCCCACTTCCTCTCTTTTAGTTGCGTTTGTTCGTTGAAGGTTCCAAATATCTCAGCGTGACTCTCTTTATTTCGCCTTTCACTAACTAACTACTACTCCTCCTGTCCCGTTGTTGGCTTTTATGTCGTTGTTTCACTTTGGAGCTTAAAACGGTGCGGATTGGGCAGTACGATTGACAGCCTTTTTTATGGATTTCATTAGGGACACCGTTCTGAAATTTACTATCTTCCCATAAAACTCCGAACCCGCTCATCAATCTGACTGATGTCATTTACACGTTTCCAGAAAGAACTGGGATTTTATTATGGCTGCTTTTTTCGGGTAATATAATATGCTCCGAACTTTGTGTTTGATGGAATTGGGGTCACCCGTACTGCTCCAGGAGGGGATGATGAAAGGAAGGTGCGCTGGCGATGAAAGTGATGATGATATTTTTGAGAACTTGTATCTAGTTTCTGTACCATTTCAATGAAAAATGTTTCAACCTTTGACCTTATACCATTCAAGAGCTTTTAGAAATGCAAGTAGGATTGTATTAGTGATCAAAGACACGTTGTTTGTATATTGCAAGTACATATTTATGAGGTTTTTGAAGGAAAGCAGGATATAAAACTTGTTTTCCTGGTTTACAATTTACCTGACTTGATAACCAGGACCAGAACATACTGCACTGTTTGCATACTCAGATATTCTCTTAAATCTGGTTATATTTTAAAGATCTCTTCTGACCTTAGGTTTTTATGACCAATGGTTCCCCCTTCAGGTTCTGTCAATGTTTTAATGAGAACAAAGAAAAGATTACAACAGCCTATTTTTCTTGCACGAACAAAGTTTCTTCCACAATTTATTACCGTCACATTTTCTACATTTTTGTAAGTAGGGTGCGGTCGGTACTACTCAAAAAAAGTTTGAAACCGTATTAATTTCAAACAAGTTAAAGTGATAACTTTCATGCAAGATTTTTGAGTCTGGTTAATTTCAAACAATTTTTCATTGTTTTTCTAACATTTTCATCTGCCGTGCCGAATTAAGTGATACAAAAAAGCACAATCGAAAAACATTGGCTGAGTCATAACGGGTAATGTCTTGCTACAATACACCTCATGTCTGTACTGATAGTTGAGTAGCGTATTAAGTGTAACACCATTATCAACCACGAAACTAAATGCGGAAACAGGAGAGCTAGCCAACTCTAAAATTAATGAAGCGACAAGCACTTGGCTTCTATTCTCTCCCTTCGACAAATAGTCATTAATCCTTTCATAGTTGGCTCACTCAAGGGATACTTGCCAAAAACAATGAGCAAAGGAAAAAATCTGATTTAGATGGAAACAAGAAAAGGAATCATTCTGTTTTTATAACGGTACAAACTGATTAACGTATCAAAAAACTAACCGCATGGACGTTTTTTAGAAAAGAGATACGTATGGATGTGTGTACGTACACACACGACATGATGAACACAAACAATTTGTGACAACATTTTTTGTGGACATGCAGAGCTTTCAACACTAACATTACACATTTTTTGTTTACCCCTTTTCTCCTGTTGTGTTGTCTGCCAAACATGTCAAAATAGCAAAACGGGCTGGTAAATAATGGTATCAGATTGGAGAATAATTGTTTTTCAAATGAAATAAACCTTATTAGACAAGCGAAGAAAATCTTCACAAAAAATCAAAAATTTCTTTAGGTACCTCAAATAGGTATAAATGGTACATAACGTATGCTTGAGACCATACCTGTTTACTTTAAACGCATATAACGTTATGCATGCGCCTTGCAAACTTATGCAGACACAATATTAAATTTTACAGCGCCACCAGCAAACCAGCAGGACTCAAAGAAAATTACCTAAAACCATTTTCCCTCCTGCTGGAAAATTCCTACTTTTTATAATAATTTCTAGGCAAGGAAAACCACAGATATTTCCCCAACTGTCATATTCATGCAGTTTCTTTCATAACAATATAATAATAACTTTCGACTGACTGCTCTCCTACTTTCACCAGTACGCCCGGTCTTTTTCTTATAATTTTGATATTCTTCTTTCAAATGCGGGCTTTGCTGTCATGATGAATATTAAATTTTTAACGTGTCATCATGCCTTTCTAGGAAATTTCGTAGGTTTAAAAAAACTTCTTGAGAATTTTTTTGTATTTTCTATCATCTCGTTCTATATATGATCCATACTTAATATTTACGACAAATGGTCTTAGTGCAGATCTTACTTTTATACTCATCTTTCCTCTCTTCACCTGGACATCAAAAGATTTTGTGATGAATTGTCGTAAATATAAACGACAGACAGAAATACTTTTCTTTTACTTTTCAAGTCATAAAAGGAAAGCAAAATGAAAAAGAAAGCTGGAGGAACACTACTAAAATACACAATATACTTATGCAAGCCTAAACTAAAGTTGTCCTTCTCACATCAGTTCTGAGGAGAATCAGCCCTGAATACATAGAAGCCAATGGAGAATCCCATGCTAGACCTGTGCATCTCACAAAGGTGAATAAAAAATAGAGTTTAGTCGTGACGAATATTATATATGAATAAAGAGAAACAACACAGGAGCAGTAAAAACTATTTCGCCCATGGCACCTCACCCAACTCTCTATGATAGAGGCTCTATCTTTTTACTCATCCTTTTCAGACTTAGCGAGCCTCCACATTCATATATGAAACAAAAAAATCCATCTTGTTTCTAGAACGTACATATTATGTCACATCTGTAAAACTCATCATTTGAATACACATGACACTCGTAAAGCTAATGTATGCAGGCATTCCATAATGAGAACCAACTTCTAGACCCAGAGAGAAACCAGACAAGAGAGAAAATGTCCATGAGGTAAAATGCATATCAAAATCAACATCAGTCTCACACATACAAAACATTTTCTGTCTTTCCTATCTCTGAAAACCCACATGATTACTACTGCGCTATAAAACTGTTTCTCTACCTATTCCATTATACTACACGTGAGTACTATCTTTCCTTAAATTCCAACTTATACTGAATAAAAAAGGAAGGCAACGGGCAAAAAAGACAAGCAATGGAGAGGAAGGAAACAGCTAACTTTTTTCCCTTCCCTTTTACTTTCAAAGTTCTCTCAACTTTATAATATGCTCGTTATATATTACTATAGTAGGTATGTACGCTCTTGCATCCTCTGAGAAATACAGAGTATAAAAAGCGCACAGAGCGCGAAGCCCTTTTTTGCGCTCCCTCAACAATTCCTCCCATTTTCTCTCAGCTCTCCTTAGGGAGCCTGATAATAAATGAAGCACGTCTCGCTTCTCGTCTTCTTCTCCCGTTTTTTAACGGAGCAAGGAAGTAGTAAACGAACGTGGAAAAAACCACCTCACCAAAGCTATCTTCTTCCTCTTTTCCACTTTACTCGTCGTTTAAATACATATACACGCTTAGCATTACCCCTGCATCTTCTCAAGAACAGAAAACAGAACGTTGTAACGCTACGTTGCGTTGGACTTTTCCCGTTCTTTTTTTGCTTTCTTTCCTGCTGCTACTTTGCTGCCTCAGGAGGCTTAAAAAATAAGTTGGTCTACCACAGCTTCCATAGTCAGTCTGAGAGAAAGGTATATGAATGTACAAGTGAATATAAACATAAGTAAATGATGCATACAAATAGGTACGTGTGTAAAATAAGAGAAGGAAATAGAGAAGGTTGCGTTGTAAAGTTAATAAAATGAAGCTAGTCAAACAAAAACAGCGTACTGGAAAAAGAATATGAGGACGAAAATGTACGCTCAAAATATGCCAAACCTATAAAAGGAGTATGCAAGAAACCTTGTGTTTTCAGTATCATTTTCCTCATCCTCTCCCTTTGGAGGAAACTGCTTCTCAGGTAAAAACATTTTGAACACGGCTAGTAGGTAAGCGAATCGGGCCAGGTGAACTGAGGTGTGTTTTAGACTATATGACATGAACAAGTGTAAGAATGCGAGGAATACAATAATATACTGAGCTTATACAAAAGGCTTTTTCCACATGCCAAATGCCATGGCTGGCACGAAACCAAAATAAAATTTGAACTGAACTTGTATTGCTTTGTGCTGCTGAGCTCCTGTCGTAGTATAAAGGAAAAGTATACCTAACATGGAAGAAACGGAAACTATTGAGCAGTAGTAGCGCAGTAATACTGTTGCAATACCTTACCCTTCATTTCACCGTCTACTTCAGGTGTGTGAACAAAAAGGCAGGCAAGGTTCCAACCCGACTTACCCATATGGTACGCAAAGATTGATCTACTCTTGGACGGAGTATAGCCATAGTGTTGATCATGGGAAAGGATGTTGTCGAAAGCTACAAGAATCTCTGCTATGCTCTACATGTAACCTGTTGTTTGTTAAGCGGAAATTCTTTAGTTAAAACTGCTTTGTTTTCTTTATGTAGGTAGGTGTAAAACACACTTAATGCCATTTCTTCCTGAGAAAAGAAAATAGGGTATTTTTAACAAGAACAGGAAAAATATAATCTTGTTTTGCATGCAGGCTATGTAGAAGCCTATACACGCTTAATAAAGCTAGATATTTTCCGGAGCTCAGAAGAGGAAAAGAAGAAAACCTTATTTTTCCTAGCCTTCCTTTTTTGAAAGGATGTTGTTAATATTAATCACGTTATGCGTAACGATTTTTACTTGAGGCGAAAGCAGGAAACCACTACCTCCACGCTTTACAAAGAATAATACAGAAATACCTGCTGAAAATTGGGATTTGTGCATATGCATATACAAGTGGTCCATACAAAAAAATTGAAAATCTAAAAATATCCATTTTTATCAAGGAATAAATTATGATACCCCTTCGACCCTGAACTGTGTTCATGCTCCTGACATTTGCACACATATTTTTGAATTGACGTTGGTCTTTTCTAATTCTATAGGGTTAGGTTTGCAGGTATAAAGGCTGTCGACATGACGTGGGGCAATTCAGATAACAGGAGTGATGTCAAGAGCGCTGTGTTATTTGCTTTCACCAATGCAATATTTATGAACCTTTAACAATAGAACAAGTCTTAATGCATACTATGTGTTTGTTGTGAGTCTAATAAACTTGAAATAACTCAATAATAATACTTTACTGCACGCAACGTAGGAGTAAAGAGAGAGAACAGTCATAAATTTAAATCTTCTTACCATCCATGACCAAAACCTATTTTAAGGTATTCTTATATAGCAAATGTGTAAACTGTTGATCTAAATGAAATGGTTTGCCAACCACACAGTTATGTGGTGTGGCGGTCCCTTCTGCTGCTGTATTTTGCTTTCATTTCTTCCATTTAAGCTCTGGACCTCAAACAAATTAGGGTGTATGTCTATTTATTACATTTACGGCGGTGCATGTTTCAAATTGGATAATAAATCTTCATTTAGTTTGAACTAATGCATTATTTTCTAAAACAAGATGTAGAGAGCAGGCAGAAGTATACTGTTTTTTGGACGGTTGTTTAAAGTTTTTGTTAACGTTTCTTCATTGTAATAAGAAATTTGACCTTATACCATTAATTATAGTAGTCATCAATATATATGAAATATAATTACAACGAATCGATTTGCCAACTCTGCCCAAAACTTTAGTTTGAAATGTAATCATTACGGTCACTTTTGGAAAAATGAGCTTATAAGATTCTTGTGCGTTTCAACATTTTTCAACAGCAATGCGTACATTGTGTTGGCTAGGAGTAAAATAGCTTACCCAGTATGAATATGTACATCTTAATTTTGACTGGTACATTAAAAGCCATTTTATTTCCGAGCACACGCGATTAAAAATTTGGCCCGCTATAAATTCTCCCCAGAAACTGCCAACATAAACGTCTACTAATTTGGTACTCAGTAGCTTATATTACCTACTCATAAAGCGAGAGTCGAGAAGGAAACTAATGGGAAAATAAATTTAGTAAATAAATACGCTACTCATAGCTGAAGTCGCTAAAACCACAAAGTAGCAAGAAGAATGTGGCGTATGAAGATGGCGACAACGACAAGTATGATTCTGAGTTGTGTTTGGGAAACACACATCTACTCTCAAGATGCTGTTAAATACATAATATCAAAACTTCACAGACACACAAATCCACCACCAATTTTATGTTTAGTTGAGCACCATTCCCGTGAAAATAAGGTACGAAAATCAGTGGCACAACCCATAAGAAAGTAGTAATAATAACGAGTTAGTGTGTATCAACATCATAATATATACAGCTCGAAAATGCAGTGACTTAATTCAGTCATGCCATAATTTTCCAAATGTCACAACTGTCAACATTTCCCCACAACCCTTTCGTTTCTCCTCGATTCACACACAGACACGTATGTATGTGTGTAAAGTACATATGTATGTTTATTTCTTTCGCAATTTTTATTATGATCGAGCCGTTTGCATTTGCCAAGAATTTTACCACTTATATGTATATAAACCCATGTACAACTTACGTGTGTCTACCCAAAAGATGAAATAACATTTTCCCCTTCAAAAACCTTGGAACTTTTCCTAACTCTTTTGAAAATGGAAGGACCAAACCGAAAAAGATCTATAAAATGTAAAACGCCACACATAAACAAAAATATTTTATCAGGTCTATGAGGGGATAGTGGTTAGCTTGTCGGTGAAGGAAGTTAGTGTTCCCTCTTCGGTGTTTGCTAAAATAGAAGACAGTTACTGCGAACAACGCGGATCGGTACAAATCTTAAAAAGAATTTCATTCTCAACTATTATATTTAACAAGGTTTTTCTTCAATTAAAAAAAATTACAAATACGTTATTCAGACAAAAATAACTAAAATCCTGTTTATATTTTAATATAATTTTTATTGGGTAGACTCTAGCTTGGAAAAGAGAAAATAACGTTTCAAAACTACTGACATATCTAATACACATATCACGTGCCTTGTAGTTTTTTCAACTTTTACCTGTAACTTCCTGCTTGCCTATACCATATTTTTTGTCCACTTTATTGTTGTTTATTGTACAGCAAAGCAAGAATACAAGAAAGTAAGGCGTTGAATTTCGTTACGGTATTCCTTGGAGAATGATTTAATAGATGGATGAGATGAACCTTTTAATCATGTCAAGGTGCAGCTCAATGTAAATGCAAAACTTTACTTCTCTTCCGCTTCATGATACAAAACTCCAAGTATGCATGCACAACATACATTTCTAGTATGTGTATTCATTTTCCAATTAGTAAAAGGTAGTAATCGGATCCCTCATAGAAAATGTGCACGTACAAATGTTTTAAAGATGGCTTGAATTTCCTTTGAAACTCGCTGTACTTTCTCTTTTGGTAAAAATGCATTTGAAAAAGGAGAATAACTGAATATTTTGTGAAAATAAGCACTACCTAATGGAGCTCCAATCAACCATAAACGCACTAAATGCAAACATGCCATCTCTGTATCACACTAGGTGAATGAAAAACTACTACTATACACTATAAACAATGGATGTTGCACAGGTATATGCAATTCACTATATGACGGTTTCCCAATCGTAATAGAGTTTATGTACCAAAAACATTTGTCTATTCGGAAAATAGTGGCCTTAGTTTGTTTGCGTGTGTACAAGCATTTTTTTTCATTTCCAGAATTTAATGGACGTCATGTGTAACACCCAGAAAGTATTTTAATAAAGATACTACAACATTCTAGTTTTTGCGATTTCTTTCTCAAAACTCATGCCACAAGAACATCAGCATGCAAGCGAACAATGCATAATAGTGAGGTAAAAAGTCTATGACATGCCAACTGTCACCAGATAATGTACCTAAGTAAAACAAAAAAAGCCAATGCAATAACCTTGTTTCTTTCAATTTCTATCCGAATATATATGCATGTTAAATAGCGACTAAATAACAAAACTTCTAGGTTTTCCTATGACTCCATCATTTTGAATTTTAGTTTCTTTTTGGAATTTAGCATTTTTACAAAGTTGATTGATTGAACTTTTGTTGGCATGTTCTATCATGTGTGCATGATTAAAACGAGAAATAGGAAACATGAATTAATACTTAGCACAAAAAAACCATTGTTACAGCTACATAGTCTGTCGATAAGAGAACATCAGAATGATAAAGATAGGAGCCAGACAGAGATGATATTTAATACACGGAAATTGTGTTATTCTCCGTGAAACACTGATTAATGTGTACTACTTTCACTTTCTATTTCTATCATAGTGTTTCATTTTGAAAATTCTATATCCCCTTTCCGACATTCTATCCATCCGCTACATATCCACAACAAAGGCCGAGAAATTGATGAAACCTTAGGAACTCTAATGAACCACAGAAAGACTCAAATCTAAGAGCTGTAAGAGTAGTAGTCTAGTAGCTATAATAGAGAAAGCTTGTGAAAATTGAAATATGCAAATGAGGCTAGAACATCATCATCAGAATAGCTACTATTTTATATTCGGCACTAATAGCGTATAAAAGCAGTATTACTTTAGGTTGCTTTATGTTATGCTCTTCTGCAAGAATGACGCTCGCTCTCCTGACGGTTCCTTTTCTTTTAAAGAGTTATCGTCTTAAAATGGAAGCGTGAATTGTAGATGATAATGTTGATGTTGAATAAATGAAAGATTAAGTTGCGAAATTATGAAGTTCTGTATGTTTAAGTTCTGAAATTCTTGCAATTTCACTTTCTGTTCATTTTTTATCTAAATACTTGTATTTACCATTTTCGTACAATTAATACCTAAAACTATTAATTAATTTTCAGGAGCCCTTCGTTATACTGTACAAAAAAATCCTTTAACTATCGCAGAGCTACTTCATTCAGACGCTGCCATTTTACATGACATGCCCTGCAACCATATAAAATACTCTACCAAATGCTGAAAAAATGTTATAGACCAAACCTAATTTTGCGGTAGAGTAAAAAAAGTTCATTTAGATGATAGAGTGGAACCAACTTATGATGGCGAAGAAAACCAGGAAGTGAAGCTTAGCTCATTTTTCCGATCAAACCCCAAAAATTATGACCCACTTGGTTGGGAAAAGCTGTCATCTAAATAAAAGTGAATCGGACAGTTTCATTGCCAACAAGAGAGCGCGCAGCGAATGAGTCGAAAGATGAAAGAGCAAATGCCTCTGCCTCAGATTAGAAATACGTATATAAATATGTATAGCACAGAACATGACAAGGAATAAAAAGAAAACTGGTATGATTTGGTATGTCACACAATATCAGCATGAAGAAAGCCTACATTTTTGAGCTCCCTACTTGCCTTTATGCTTTGCCATATTGGGTGTCATGTCATGTCGTACCATGCATCAATGGTAATTCCCTTGTCTACTACACTACCTCAACATCACCCCCAATATATGCTTGAATAAAATCGCAATAATGAAAAGCAACCCTTCATGTTCATTTTGTTCATCCTGCTTTCTTTTTCCAAAAGAGGAGTTTTATGAAAATAGAAAATGAAGGGACCCACTTAACTTTCTCATATAAACGCTAGACCAGTGCCAAAATGATATGAGTTCTCCATTATCTTTTTGTATGATACTTAAAAGTTTCTGTTCAACATGTACTTGTCATAGCATGTAGCAGCTTGCATTGCAGTAAAGTAGCAGCACTTGTGTAAAGAGGCAATAGCAATAAATCTAGGAAAATCCTCGTCCCACTGAATCAAGGCACGACTTTCACTGGACGGGAAAAATAATACTTTTTCATGTGAAAAGTAGAATCCCAAATGGTCGTTTTCAGTAAGAATAGGAGTGGACGACTTTTCTGGATATTGGGGTACTCGTAAAATGTTGCATGCTTTTGTTAAAAAAGATTTTTGTTAAATTATATGGAGAACTTTTTACTGCATAAAACTACGGACAACTGGGATCTTTGTATATCTGAGGTCTTTGCTCGGCTCATTGAAGCCTCAATTATCCTTATGCACTAGCTTTATGCAAAGTAAATTACCATTATTGTTCTTTTGTTGTTACACTATGTGGGTATTTAGTTGAATTAATCTTGGATTTTTGTAAAGTCAAATATTTCTTGATTACAAATTGTATATGGAACATGGACACATTCATAGAAGTATATGTAGACGAGTATTCCATAGAAAATAAGAGGAGTAGAATACGGGGGCACGCATAGACATATAACGTTATAATCTATGGGGGTACGTGTGAGCAATGAAAAAGACACGATGTGGCAAATAAACCAGGGATCGGTTTAGCAACTATGAAGCCATTTCATCTGAAATCAAGCAATTAAATGAGACATGACCGAAAGAAACAATTTTCACCAATGCTGGTTAGGTGCGGAAGAAAGCTACATGTTAGTCTTGAATATTAATCGTTTGAAAAGCTCAGTATTATGAACAGACATTTTGTCTATTTTTAATAAATCTGCCCATAGTTCCAGACAGATTTCATGTTGGGTATAATACTAGTATTAAAACACTAGGTGATGCGTTATACTATACTTATTAAGAATATTATAACCTTAGCAGTCCAGCCTTACAGCTCCTTTAAATGGAGTGGTAGAACGCATATTAAAGTTGTGGTACTTACCTGTAAAAAATAAAAATTATGATTAAAATTTAAAGCTTATTTTCCGAAACTTCTTTTTTTATAGCTTATACATATGCTAGCATTAGCATTACATATGGAGCCGATTTTCTAAGCATAAGATGGACACAGAGCCATACTCTTTCAGAATCATTTTTAATTTGTAGCTATTTAAAGATTTTAATGGTGAACTTTTTGTTTCATAGTGAACTACTGTAGGATTTTTGGACTTAAAGATTACTTGAAACCAATTAACATACCATAAATCTGAATTACATCTGAACTGTTTATTACTTTGTCCTTTGTATGCATTCAAATTACCTTTTGTCATCACCTCGAAACAAGATTCAGTACATTATTTTATTTGTTCTAAGCAAAGCAACTTCATCTAAATGAAGCATTATTGAAAATGCTAATGCTATACAGTCTTTCATCACCTCGGCTCATAAGCATAATCCCGAAACATAACATTAATGTATATTGTACGTAATAATACCAACGCAGCTTAATTCACGTAAGCCGATTACTTTAACAATCGTAAGGGAAGGAAGTACATAGGTAGCGATAAGTGTTAATGGGTGTAACGAAGAATATAAAATTAACCATACAGTATACAAACAAATACAAGTAATCCTAGCAAATTCAGGGCTTAAGCAGATTGGATTGTTGAAATCATACTTTTGTTCGATCAAGTTTCATTTTGACAAGCAATATTTTTCCAATGGCTTTGTTGATAATTAGAAATGTTTGAATAATCAAAAAAATTCAGGCCAAACTATCAATGAATTTTTGTATTTTCATCTATCATATTTAGATTACGTAGGGTTTATTCAGAAGTGCGCATTTCTTTAGTGGACTCGCATAATCAATGCAGAAAAAACCCTATACGTTTTCTCTAGCAAATTAAAATGTGAGAATCGGGTAGCATAAAGTTTTAACAGCAAAACCAGCACGATGCCCATCAAGCTTACCAGTTTTTTCCTGAAACTAAACAATAACAAAGTAAGGTAGGGAGTAATTGAAATCTTATTATGACCATGGGAAACCCAACTACAGTCGATTCTATCACATTGTATGTATATTTTGCCATTATATAATCCTTCTGGACAATTACAAGTATAACACATGCTTTCACTGTGTGGAAACACTTTTTATAAGCATACACATCACACTGCATATCATTGTTACTTTACCTTTCTGCCTTTATTAATTCCCATACAAATCACACTATGATCCGTGTAATAAAGTCAATTTTTTATCAAACGTGGATTTGTGAAAAACAAGGAATTAAGCATGCATACACGCATAAATGTGAGCAAATGGCGAATGCAATTCCTTTCAACTATGTAAAATAATCTCAAGAACAATCTGAAACACGACTTTCACCAACTAACCCAAAACTTGCTTATCCTACCCACATATTGTATATTTTTGTGCATATTGTGCTAACATGTAAATATACGAATATATTTTATTAGTACTTCATTCAAATAATTTAATGCTTTTGTATGAAAACGGCTATAAGAAACTATAAAAGGAAATAGAATGAAGGAAATGGGAGAAACCTGCAAAATGCCTTTTACATGCATATAATACTTACATTAATTTGCATTGTACTACTTACCAGGAAACGACAACAAAAACATAAAAAGCTACACTGTTATGTTTTTTGTATTAAAAACAGGATAGAAGCTGTAGTAGTACATGACATCTGAGGGGCAATGGGTATCAACAAAAAGTGCTCGGCCTGTATCCCTCAGAGGAAAGCGGGTGTGCAGGTTTTCACTGGTAATTTTGATATCTCATGCATACTTACTTTCTCCTCACAATAACACTGTGTGGCTTGGCTGATTGTATTGTACATGCGGTTTTGCAATCTTTCTATTTTCCTTGAAAAGGGATTATATCTTTTGTATGTATCAAAGGCATAGGAGTAGGTTCCTGATTTAAGCTTCTTTTTTATTATATTACGACATGACATGCTTTGTATGTGCTCTCCTTTTCTTTACACCACAGAAATATAATAGCCTTGTAAAAATACCAAACCACGGGTCATACTACATTCTCTTGGTTTGGATGTAGACGTTGCTACTGAAATATCCAAATGTATGAATTTTTAGGATATTTTGTATATGTGGTGACGGTGGTGGTGGTGCTATGTATTCTGCTTGTATGTTATAACCTGATATGTTAAATCCCACAACTTCCGCAAAGCACGCAACTTTCTCCTCAACAGGATCAATCTTCTTATTTCATGTGTATAATGGACAATATGCGTTGTATTTCCTTCCTGTGATGTGATCCTTCATTTTGTATGTTTTTGGTACACATCCAGGTATTTTTGCATGATGTTTGACGAACAAAACCGATTTTGCACGCACATACGTTTTAAGAAGTATGGAGGAACCAGTGAGTGAAACCTGAGATTTCTCTCGTGCTAATAATAATACAATGAATGGACACATAAGATATAATGCATGCACTACATTTTGCAAAAGTACACACAAAAGGTAATAGTAATATCCACCTTTCAAATTCATCCACCCTCCCAGAAAACTTAACACTTTGCATACTCCAGGTAGGACAAATACTACAGACAGACCTTTCGTGTCGGCAATGATTGTTTGAAGCTATAATTGAATTTGGCGAAAGGTTCAAATATGCCAAATAACCGTGTAGACTATCCCTTCCCAGAATAATAATGCTAATAATCAGAATGAAACAGTTAATATTCGATTAGAAACTCCAAAAACCTTAAATCGTTTTATGTAAATTAACTACCTATTTGATACTACCTAAATAAGACTTGTATGTATTTATGTATATAGGTATAAATATTTTTGTATAGAAACCGAAAATTTATGAAGCTCTCGTATAACGACGGATCGTATTACTATTCACCTAATAATTCATTAAAGGAGTCATGAATATTGCTGTACAGAAGCCTTCATTCAATTGGGTTTCTGCATGAACATCACCATCACTTCATCACAGGTCACTAAAACCGGTCACATCCCATATTCTAGCCCATTCCCAAAAATTTCATTGAACGTATATGAACCATAAAATATTAATGACCCGTCAGCATGCTATCATATTACTCCACCGATATTTGGAATACCATCGGATGGTACTTTGGTTATTCCACCATTTGTAGCCTTATACACTGAAAAAGCATTATTTTATTTTTCCATTAAATATACATAAGTACCTATACATCTCTCTACTTTTTCGAAATTTATGAATGGTTTGTTGACAACATCCGAACACACAACCTAACAAATCCAGCCTATGTATATCATTAAAGATCATAACAAAAATTATTTTATGTTTGTGAATTCGATATTCGATAAACGTCACATGTTGTCAGAACAAGACTCTTTCCGTCAGTTTCTGTTTTTGGCACGGTAGGGAGCGGTCGCTGAATCGTAAAATCCATTCAATGGCATGTGGCATCTCTTTGCTTGGAAAATTTTGATTTTACATTAAATTATGTATAAACGGCATGAAGTACACAAACAGAAACAAAACCTTTATCTATACGAGTTTTTCTTAGAACATCTTAGCCTTTAACGAGAATGAATCATATCATGATTTACGTGCATGCAAAACAAGTAAGCAACTGAGCAACTGGTCACGCGTTAAACAAAACGAAAGTAAAGGTGTAGGTAAGATGTGCCTCGGTTACTGGTGCTTTAGCTGTAGAGCTGTGTTTGTAGGAAAAAGAGCGACAACCACAAAGCTCCACTCTACAACCTTCGTAATCATTCTAGGTTTTGTCCCGATATAGAAACAGCAGTGGAGAGAGAAAGAAGGAAACTAGCTGTTGAATCCATATTGATTTTCACCTAGAACAAGTACACCTTTCTTCTTTCTCTCTCCTTTCTTTTTTCACCATGTGGAACCTTTTTTAAGCCACCGTCACAACCACCTCTGCCAATGCAAACGGGAAGTACGTAAATAAAGTATAGCGTGAGGCACCTAGTAAAATATCTTAAATGGTAACCAGAGCTAGTGTGAAAAATAGTGTAATATATACTATTGCATAGGGTAGGTAGTTGCTGTCCTATGTAAAATGAAACTCGGATGGAAGATTCTAGTATCTAATGCATCAACATCATTCACGCTGCTGAGCAGGTCTTATTTCTGGAAAATTAATAAGCGTTACTGCTATTCTAAATATAAACATACATTTTAGTGAAAAATGAATGAAACTAACAAAATATGCATGATACTTCATTTTTACTTTAAATTTTTATTCTAGCAAGCCGTCAACGAAATAACTATCATAATACGCACCTCGAGATTTCAAACAGTATTTTTTGTATTTTTCTGACCTTCCATTAATTTAATTAGGATACGACTTTTTTCTATGTAATTCTAACCATAAAATTATTTTGATATTCTTTTGCTTTGCATGTTGGTTAATGTACTATATTTGGGTGAAAATTATTTCCTTAGGTTGTTTCTTCTGAGAGAAAATATAAAATTAAAATTTTTAATACTTTACTATGAATACTGAAACCTTGTGTAATACAAATGAGAGTTGCTGGAAGTTGTACATTTTACATAGGTATGTATCTATCTCTCCTGTACGAAATGCACTGGTTATTTTCATCGATTCCCAGCTTATTTTCAGGTTCATTACAGATACATATTACAAGTAAGTATACAGTGAAGTAGGTCGTTAAGATAAGAGATGAGCTATTGGTCGCTTCATTTTTAGCAAGAGCGAGGAGCACGATACAAGAGAAATATGAGACGATATGAAGGATACATGGATTCACGAACCTTATCCACGTACATGTATGGCTCAATGATGTGGTAACAAGCAATTTCACAGTTGAAGGACCAAATAATCTCATGCAGTCGAGTCAATTTATTTCCCTAAAAGTCAGCCAAATCCTAGTATCACATTCATCATTATGGTCATCTACCTCATCACCACCATTTATAAATAGAGCGTAATTTATGCACACATTCTATTAACAGTTTTACATTAGAATTACTCTTGCTTTGCTAAAAGAAGGTAAAAAAGTTGCAGATTCATATAATTTTGCATATCTGCCATTAAATTAATATTCGGTATATTTTGTGACAATAAAAAGGAAGAATAAACTGTAACGGTACATTAACATTACAGTAGACAAGCATAGTAAAACTTAATTGCTTTCAGATTCTTGAAACTAGTTCCAAAAGAATGACACATTTACATGATTAGACTTGACCATCCCTCATTCATTGATTCAATTACTTTTTAAATTTAAATTATGCTCAGAAGCGCTTTTTAGAAGCTATTTGTTAATAATTTTTATTTATTAAGCAGCGAAAGCGAAGCTGAAGATGCTTTATGTGATCACCATGTCTTTGTGTAAACACGATAACTCAAAAACGAATTGACATATAAGTCAAATGAAATTTGGCATATAGGTCAAACGGTATAAAAGACAGATCAAGTTCGTTAATCAGTGAAATCGGTCGAAAAATAAAACCGTTAGGCACGAAAAAAGCCGTTTTATCCCCTGTTTCACGCATTACCACAAAAATAACCATGAGGAATATTATGTACAACCAAAAAATTCAAGGGGAATATTTTTATGGTGCAAAATAAAAAGGCTTAGTGGGATATATTTAGATGTTCCACCTTACTTATTCCACCTTATTTAATATTTTTAACCATAAAAATCCCAAGTCAATATTTTGATGGTACGGAGTGAAAAATATTTTAAGGGTATATTTTGATGGTACGGACTGAAAAATATTTTAAGGGTATATTTTGATGGTACGGACTGAAAAATATTTTAAGGGTATATTTTGATGGTACGGACTGAAAAATATTTTAAGGGTACATTTTGATGGTACGGACTGAAAAATATTTTAAGGGTATATTTTGATGGTTCAAGTTATGAGAAATGCAAAGAATGTATAGCTTGATGGTTGAATGTATGAAAAATATATACAAGGTATATTTTGATTGTTTAATGTATTAAAAATATCAACAAGGTATATTTTGATGGTTTAATGCATAAAAAATATCTACGAGGTATATTTTGATTTTTTAATGTATGAAATATATCTACAAGGTATATTTTGATGGTTAAATGTATGAAAAATATCTACAAGGTATATTTTGATGTC
>JAHZNG010004194.1:0-19412 GCA_027744375.1 Orchesellides sinensis | reverse complement strand
GATCACACGCTCAACTTTTCCTGTCACATCCACCTTTTCTCCCTCCCCTTGTGTGTCCTGTCCTGTCACTGTGTATGTCAAATATATATTTCATGTGTGTTTCTTGAGCGTTCAAAACTGCTCTTTTAGCAAGTTTCTATAAAGGTGAGCTTCTTCTCTTTTCAGTGTATCCGCCTGCGCGTTTTTTAACGTGCGTCATTTTATACTGGAGAGAATCCGTAAAAAATGTTTGTTTAAAAAGAAAAATAAATACCACATCAATCTCTTTTTGAGCTTGACTAACATCAATTTCGACTGTGATAATGGTTGTAGTAGTGTAGCTTAGATTTTTTTTATTCAATCTGTCCGTAATAAATTAACTAACCATACAAATACACAGGGAGAGAGTGAAGAACTGAGAGTTGTGCGAGGGCTGCTGTGTGAAGGAGAGGAAATTGGTGGTAGGCAGGAAGCTGTTGCTTGCGCTGTCGAAAGGATCTTTTCAAATAAATGACATCATTTTAGAAAGGTAATGATGTAAATGAAAAACATTACTTGGCTCTTGCTCTTTCCAAGAGCCTACTTTAATGGAACTGAATTTTGGTTGGTAAACTGATAAGGTCGATTAGATTTCATCAAGAAGACGATGACTGAAGAAAGGAAACAGGAGAAAGCACAAGTTGGGAAGATAAACGTATTTACAAACAGGCAAGCCAATAGAAAGTTAGTTTTGTATGGCATGTTGTACAAAAAAACTTTGTTTATGAGTCATTGCATAATACTCATCATCGCAACAACGGTACACAGTCGTTTATTCCTGGACATTCAAAATTAAATTCTGCGGTTTGACTTCCCCTTCTTAAAAGCCGACAATAAAGCTTGCTTATCATTATTATGAATTTCCTGCTTTTGGGCTAGGGCAAACAGAATGAAAGAGGAAGCTGAAACACTTCCTTTTTTAGATGGACAAGAAGATGCTGCTTGAATAGGACATATAGCCTATCTCGCCCCAGAAAATTTAATTTTCTCTTGCTTCACTTGACTTTTCCTTTCATTCCATACATTTCTCTGGCTCTCCCTTCCTCTTCCTACTTTCACCCAATAAAATTCCACAGAAAATATGGTCATAGTAATGATGATTATGATGCTTGTATAAAGACCCATTACCTTGCATCCTCCTTTTTTCCTCTAAACTTTTTACAACTGAATCAGTCAACCAATGTAACCAGCACAAGTTTTACCTTTACAACATTCCTTGTTCACCCGTCGTGGTTTATTGGTCGTCCAATTACAAACAAAAAGGTGGAAAAAGGAAGAGAGGAGAGAACAAGCTCTTTCTGCATTCTTTTGAGGTAGAATACACGTGAGAAATTTTTTAATCACAATTGCACGTACATTACATAGGAACACTACACGTGTCTATATCAAACTTTCTCTTCATGTTCCAATTTCTGTGTATTTGAGAAAAAGCATGTACCAAACAAAAAAAACTTTGATATAAACTGATGGGCTTAATCATTTAAAACTTTTAACGAAAAAGTTGTACTATAAACTTACTGAACAATACTAAAGATTTTTTTGGATGGACAAACACTAAAAATTTATCTGTTGATCTGTACATTGCATTTCTTCTGTAGTTCCCCTTTTGCAATAATAATACATAATGGATGACAACAACAAAAAATTGACAGAAACATCTACCTCGTTCCTAAGAAAATGGTACATTTTCAATAACCATTATCCTAATGTGTGTATCGCACTCCTCCATTGTGATGACGATAATCATTGTACACATCATCCAACACAACTACCTCTCTCCCGCAACCATTAAACCCAAATTGCCGTAATCTAACCCTGAGTTATTGTGCACAAGCACCTAAGTATACATTTAAAGGTTATATAGTACATAGTGAATACAGAATATACTACAGTGAGTGAATGAGGAGAACAAGGTCTGACTCATTTTCACTGTTTTAGTGTAAAAGGCTGGTCTGGAAGGGAATATTACGTTACACGTTAAAAGAGCGTGGATGAGCTCAAATTTTAATGATAACCACCAAATGCTGAAAATGTATCTAGAGTGAGGAATGATATAATGTAACACGTATAGAGAATATAGCGATATACATTGCCCTATTTTCAGTTTAAATAAATGATCCTTATCTCACTTTTCACATCCGTCCTCTCCAATCCTTCATCCGTACAATGCTTGTTATTTCTTATATAATCACACCTCCATCACCGTATAAACTCCATAGCCTCCGACTCCTACCATATCTTAAAAAATATTAAATATTTTGACTGTGAATGTGTGAGTAGACACATGACACCCACGCAATATTGCACAATATGAATGGCATAAATGGAATGAATTTCTACACTACCGTAACCAGAATGAGAAATGGGAAGCCGTGCATAAACAAGCGTACTCTGGTTTCCCTATCTTCTTAAAATCTGCGAAAGTATTTTTGCTCACAGAAAAGTTGGGCTAACTATTTCTATACTAAACTTATGTTATTAACCACCATCACTATATCTCCTGCACATTCATATAAATAGAATCATTATCATTATAAAATAATATGATGCAGCTGCAGAAGGCATTCACAAATACTCACGCATAACACCACCACAGCACATCATCATTAGATAATTTTACGGAGATATGAAACCTAGTAGAAGAACGGAAACGTGGGCAAAAGTAAAATTTGATGGTGGTCACATAAAAAACATTAACTCTCTGCTTCCTGCTGTGTGTCTTCCCTTATTATCATTATACTCGCTGCACTTCATTCCCATATAGCACGGATAAATCTGAGACAGTAAAAAAGTAATATTTTGATGCGGGCATTCTTTCAAAGTTTTTGCTAATGTTTCTCATGACTATGTACCATCGTATAATTTTTTCAGAAAATGTTCCATTCTCATCAAACGCTGCTATTGTATATAAGATTTACTAGCTTATTCTAGCAGCTGTCACTATTCTAGCAGCTGTACCTATTTTGCAAACCTCGTCAACAAATAAATGTTTTACTAAAACAACCCTTACAGTTCTATCAGGGAAAAATAGAACTGCATAGCAATGGAACAATGCTGCTGCGAATGTTTTCTCAAAAGTTAGGTCGAAAATAGCTTTCCCTCGAAATAGCCCGGAATTCCTTTGTTTATGAAAGTCTTGCCGCTATGCGTAATCACAACATGCAAGTTGAATATGTTTTTGAACTGGTACTTCCTTGTGGTTCATACAATTTTCTCTGGTGTTTAAAATTAAGCTGCGTAACTTTATTTAAAGAAATAGCGATTATTATTGTCAATAGTACAAATTACTTTGCTATAATTATTGTACATCTTCAAAACAAAATGCAGTATAAATCCAATTATCCGCCTACATAAATCAAAACCCATATATCTTTTTATATATCTTAACCCTTTCTTTATGGATGAAAACCCATGTATAAAAATAACCTAGGACGCGTGTATCTTCATTTAAAAAAAACAACATGAGATGAGAACAGTCAGAAACATAATAAATTGATCGATTTAATTGCACACACACGTAAATACACCAATTACATACCTACTGCATGCATAAGCTTATTACGTCCCATGCTCTAAACCTAACAATCAAAGGCATAGCCTTTATTTTCTCTGAAAATATATTATTTTTTCGTCCCATTCCCGCCACTCGTTGTTCCCGACCGAGTAAATAAAAAACAAGCCCAATTTAGCTGAATGAATCATTCTCAAAAGAAAAAAGAATGGAGGAAAACGACGCAACAGCATTCATCTCATATATCCTACAAACATATGAATAAACATATGCTGATTGGCGCATTAGGGCTCTTGCCATCTAGTTTTTTTTTGTTTTCTCTCCGTTTTGTTTTAACACGTACTAAACCAGGCCGTTCCATACATTTTCCAGAAAAAGAAAGTTGAAAGCGTTCTGTATACAACTTTCTTTTCGTCTTTTGTGTTCTTCAGTCTATATATCCCCAAACCCTCTTATTTACTTTTTTGTCCCTTCCAGCGTTCCTACAAAATGCAACTGGTGGTTTACTTTATTGCAATGCTTGCTTGCTTTCTCTCATCGCACAAGTGGAAATAGAGACAGTAGAGACGGCATAAATATGTTTTTCTCTCTTTTTTTAGTAACAGCGAGAAAAAAGCGAGCGTTAATCGTACTCCTCTGATCGTCATCATTCTAAGTGCTTTCACTTGTACAGGGTCCTGTCATGGTGGCGTACAATATAAACTACGTCTATATATATGTTTCTATATAACCTTTCATTTCAGAAAGCTGGACTCTTGCTTTCTCTCATCGCACAAGTGGAAATAGAGACAGTAGAGACGGCATAAATATGTGCTTCTCTCTCTTTTTAGTAACAGCGAGAAAAAAGCGAGCGTTTATCGTACTCCTCTGATCGTCATCATTCTAAGTGCTTTCAATTGTACAGGGTCCTGTCATGGTGGCGTACAATATAAACTACGTCTATATATATGTTTCTATATAACCTTTCATTTCAGAAAGCTGGACGAGACATAACCGGATGTGATCCTGCTGTATAAAATGAAACAATGGGGCACTATGATACTTTTCCGTTTGGAATCACAATTTTAAAGGATTACACATACACACACAATATATTTCTGGGTTTTTGACATTATAACATTGTCCGTGATAATGTCTTAAAAGAAAACTGTAATTGAGCTTATTATCTATGTCTTGGAATCTTCACGAAATAAAATACTATATAGCCTAAAATACCACGTATGTCGTCTTCTAACACAGCAACAGCTCCTCCTCTTAAAGTTAAAATGAAAACTAAGGAGTAAACAAAATGCTTCCAATTCCGGATTTACATATTCCCAAAACATTTCTGCAACACGGCATGCGACTCCCTTTTGCTTTGTCATGTTCAAATCTATTCGCTTCATATATCATTTGTTTAATATGCTTAAAAATCAGCTCAGTTCCCAGAAATATTCCTAGAAAGTAGAAAGACGGAGCATTTTAACTCTTCTTATACCTCCTTTATGTATTATGCTGAATGTGTGTATATAATATATAGTTGTGGTAAATCCTGGTTAGAAAGACGATGTCATGCAGAGCGCAGTATATAGCAATGAGCACAAAAAAGTTTTGAAAATAAGAAAATATCTTGTTGGTTGGTTGGAGAAAGTAGATTTTCCTCTCATCTGCTTCCCATCTTATTATTATGTACTTTTCATATTACGCTAGTTATGCTCTTGTCCTTTTCTTATTTTTCGATATATGTACAAAAAGTACAAGTTTAAGAGTTGAGAAAAGGAAAGCAAGCAGCTGGTGTGTTGCTCCTCCTGTGTGACAGTTTTTTTTGTGCTGAGCTGCCTATGCATTACTTGGTTCATTTAAGGATTCTTCTTCTCAACTTTTTTTATACCAACTCGGATCTCGTATCGGTTTCGTCTGTTTATAGCAGAACTTGAAGAAAATTGGAGTTTTACCCTTACCGAATACACACACCAACAGCGTGTGTGCTTTTACTTTGGTTGTTGTTACTTGCCCTAATAATAAACAACATCCTTCTTATTTATCACAACTCACAACATATCATTTAAAATTTTCTCATGACCAAACTACCAACTCTCAGCAAACATTTTCACCAGAAGTGCTGGTGAGTTGCTTTCATTATAAACAAATTAGATTCCAGCAATACTGTTTTAGTGTTTACTAAAGGAAAGGAAATGATAATTTGAACATTTCTAGCTAACATCTACAATCTACATTCATTATTAAGCAGCGAAAGCGAAGCTGAAGATGCTTTATGTGATTACTATTGACAAACAAAACCGTCAGGCACGAAAAAACCCGTTTTTTCCCATGAGGAATTATCTTGTATAACCAAAATATCCAAGGGGAATATTATGATGGTCCAACCTAAGATAAAATATTTTAAGGGTATATTTTGGTGTTTATGGGAAGAAATGCATGCATATGGTATATTTGGATGAATGAATGCAGAGAAATATGTAAGTGGTATATTACGAGGTGAAAATCGGTTGATAAACATTACCGTCAGGCATAAAAACCGTTTTATCCACTATTTTACTCAATACATGAAAAATATCCATAGGGAATATTTTATACCACCAAAAAATCTAAGAATATTTTTATGTTACAAAATAAAAAGTTTCAATATAGGGTAATTTTTGATTGTCTCATGTACGTAAAAGGTATATATGGATGGTTCAATGTAAAATATATGGAAATGGCATATTTGGATAATTATATGAAGACAAACATGTAAATGTTGTACACCGTGTCCAAGCTTATTAAAAAAATTCCAATCTCAAATATTTTTAACTTCCAACCGGAGTACAAAAATGCTTTTGAGTGCTATGAGTAGCCAAAAGATGGGAGTTTTGTCTCCCATTTCCACGATGGTCCAAAAATGCAAGCAAAAGCAATCAAATGCGATTTCCCGAAAATCGGTTGGGGTTTTAATGAGAAAGCGCTCTCCTAGTAACAAGCGTTGCTGACTTAATTGAGCCTAGTTTTAATTTTTTGATTAGCAACGAATGGTAAGTCCAAAACACTTCCAAAATGCATCAAATGCAAACTTTTGCAAAAGCATTTTTCTTCATAAAAATGAAAACCGTTTATTCCAATGAGCAAAAAAGTTATCAAGTGTTGTTAAGCATTTTCTAATGATAACCCCAACCGATTTTCAGGAAATCGCACTCGGTTGCTTTTGCCTGGACTTTTAGGTCAATTCGGAAGTGACAGACAAAACTCCCATCCTTTAGCTACTCATAGCATCCAAAATCAATTTTGTACTCCGGTTGGAAGTAAAAAATATTTGAGACTGGAATATTTTTAATGAGCTTGGACACGGTGTATATTGATGGTTATGGGGAAAAAATTATGTAAATGCTATATTTATAAAATCGATTGTGGAAAAATATGTATGTGAGTATGTGCACCTGCTTTCGCTGCTTCCATAGTATAACGTCTTATGTCAACTAGTTTTAACCACTAATAATTTTCAAATTACATTAATTTTATTTACTTTGCTGTTCTGTTAGTGATCTGTTTTTCAAATGACTTCTTGGGTCTCTGCAAGCTCCTTTCTTTCGCTCACTAGTTTCCGCTCTATGAAATTTCTCGATTTTTCTCATCATATAAGGCTAAATGATTGAATTGTTTCTTTAAAAGAAAATTGTGTTCAAAACGGAACCTAACCCTTTGATCGATGTGACAACCTATAACTTCATTAACGGACTTCAGTGCAGGCAGGTACTTGTTTTAAAATGGCAGTATAAACTATAGCAATATCGCGTACCCTACGTTTGGCACAACAACTTTTCTTGCCAGTTAGTTGACCGATTTCTACTTGACAACTCCATAAAAACAAGAGGTTTGCTCATCCCATGTAAAACTTGGGACGTATTCTATCTAAATAGCCTGAAGCTTTCTATATAATTATTGTTGTACATGTGATGTTTCATTTTACAGAAACACAGCAGTCTAGCTTTACAATGAAAAGTCTCATCAAAATACATAGTCTACAACAGTTTATCCTTGAGAAATATCCAGATCCAACCGAGGCTCTAGACAGTTTTCATTGGTACTCACCTTGAAATCAGAAATCACAACATCAACCTAGTTACCTGCTGGGGATCTACTAGAATATCCCAGAGATCCAGCCTATCGGCAAAAAAGGCTGAGTGAGTGAAGTGGAGAAAGCGAAACACCTGTCTTGTGCACACATCAGCGTCTTGTTTAGCTTTCTCCTATCTTTTGCATGTATACATCATCATAGGACAAAAAAGCAATCTAATCTTTCACCACTCTTACTCTCTGATACACTTTCTTTGATTCCTTTTTACATCATAATATTATCCATATAATATTAATCTAGAATATACATCTGTATATATCTGTACCTGAGTAGGCAAACGAAGAGAATTAAATGCAAAGGTAAAAAACCAGCAGGAGACAACGACAAACAAGGCCATATATACAGGAATATGCACATCAGCAGGTTCCCACATACCTATTAAAGCACACTGTTTACTTTTAGTATACAGAAATGGATTTAGCGATATGGACAAAATTGTACATGGTGAAAGTTGGATTACATCTAGCATGCTGCTTCTTCTTAACCATGCAAAGGTTGAATTCATGCCTGATTTGAACTCTCTCCTGGAAAAAATGATGGTCTTTGTGAGAGCACGATCAGGATCTTGCCATGTTTGCTATTCTCGCACACTTTCTATTTTTTCTCCGCTTTATCCAAACAAAACCCTTTCGTTTTAAAATGATACACCAACAAATACATATAAAAATTAGGCGACACAATATCAAGATAGAGAAAACCCTTGCATTAAGAATGCAAGTAACACATATATATGCATGCTGCAGTATAAACGTTGAATGGGAGACGGTGAAACGTGGAGAATGAAAAATTCTTCCCTATATATTCTCCCCCACGTAAAAAGATCATGTTTACGGATACATACATACTTATGTATGCACATTATATATAGGAAACAAACACACCTGTTTGCTGACGCTGCTGTGAGGACTCGAGTTTTTTAAAGGACTCCTATGCGCTGCACTGCAGGCCAAAAAAGTTTTTCTATTGCAATGCTTCTATTCAACAGGAAAAGCTTCTTTTGTGAGACAGCAACAGAAGCACACACGGATAACATTGTCCTATTTGGATTGGATAAAAATATGTATGTTACGTCTCTGCCTCTCTCACTGCTCTTCTTTTCTGTGCCAGAAACTTACAGTGGAAAAGTAAATGATACATTGGCTATTTAATACTTTTTGCCTACCTGCTGCTCTTCCTCGCCTCATCTCTCTACGTCAGACAGGTAAGCTGAGCTTAAAGCATATAAAAGCTTTTATAAATATTATATGCATATATGGCAAGATTATAGTATGGGACTAGTGAAAGTTTCAAATAGTTGAAGAAGAGAAACAATGTTCCACACAGCTAAATTAAGAATACCGAACATACATAACACATGGTTTTAGACTGCTCCCGTAATGATGATACAATGGGAGAAAGTGGAGAAAGTTGGAAATGCATAAAATAAGACTTGGTATAGTATATCTACANTTTAGACTGCTCCCGTAATGATGATACAATGGGAGAAAGTGGAGAAAGTTGGAAATGCATAAAATAAGACTTGGTATAGTATATCTACACATCTCTACTAAGAGTCCGTACTCTATCTGGGAAATTACATGAAATGTGAAAGTGAAGTGGTTGCTGGGTGGTTAGTAATGATAATACACGTATATTCATAGTACTGCTAGAACTTTCACAGGTATTCCCTGCAAAACCACCTGTGCACGCTTGTCTTGTCAATCGAATATATCGACCCCTTTTTACATTTCACTTTAGACTTATCTTGAGTAAGATACAACATGTTTATAATATACCGCATACACTCCATTCCATATTACAATATTATGCGTCTTTCTTCTGTTGATGCCCCGCTCGCTCTCTCTTTCCACCATTGCCAATCCATTTTATCCCTTGAAGGCAAGTACTGCATGTACACATCATACTGATTTTATATGGGATGGGATTAAAAGAGACGTCTATATCTACTTTCTCTGCCTTTTTATGATTATTGCTGTTTTGAATGCTCAACTTTCACTCAATGCAATCGAGTAGTTTCCCACAGGATATGTTTCTCGTGATTACCTGCACAAAAATATGTATATTAATGTTGAATATTGTATTATGATTTTATTAGAGCTGAGAAAAAATGTTAATTTAGTATTAATTACATTTCCTATTTACCAGTTTTAACATGTAGCAGAAAAGGACTTGGTTCCCACATCACGCTACGACTTCCAAGAAGTATGGGACGCTTCACTGAGTTATGTACGTATAGATTTTGCTCACGTTTTTTAATGATGAGCCAGTATTTTAGTTGGAAATTCCTAGGGAAATGTTTTATATGATGATGAGAATTAATATCAGACACATGTACTTTCTTCCATGGAAGGAAAGTTTATGATTAAAAGGATAAAAGCTGTACCAGTAATTCATTAATCATGTCAAGTAAAAATGTTGTAGTACTTTTAAAGCTGAAGTCTTCATTGTTTTTTGGTTGTATACACACTAGATATACATATCATAAATAGTTTTCCAGGTCACTTTTAATGCTTCGCCGGCTCACACAAAAGAATATTTTTTTTGTACATGGAGTATGTAATTCTATCTAAGCTACCTACTTTATTTATAAGGTAGTTTGAAAACTCAACTACTACTATGTACATCATCAGAACATATATTCTACCGCCAATCAAAGGAAAAAGCACAAGACAAAAAACTAGAAAGTTATACGGTCTACTGTTTTTGTTGTTGAATAACCAAAGCCAACCACAAAAATAAAAAATGAGCTAGAGTCTGCTGCTCTTGCTTCTATTGTATAAAAATTCTTTACGAGTTGCATTTTGGTTACTGTATATACAAAGAATTTTGAGAGAAAGTGGATGTAGAACACACACAAGAAGACCGATGAGCCGACAGGCTGCCACTTTCACCCCAACTTATTGTTCTTTTTCCTGGCAGTTACATAAGCTGCTAGATTTCACAGTGAATTATTTTTTGGGATGGGGATACATGCATACTTAGGCAAGTGAGCGAGTGAGTCACGGGTAAAAATATATGTATTTATATGGCATTCAGTTATTGTTTAGTCTTTTAGTGAAAACTGATACTGTTTTTGTATACATTGTTTACGTTACATATATATTATGGTACTGGTGGTCCTTTTTTAGTTCAATCCTTCTCCACTGCATCTGTGGTGTGGGTGGTCACATAGGCATATGAACGGCAAGACTTATAAATAAATAAAAGTACTTCGTAAAGAGATCTTGATAGAGGAAAAGCTATATTTGAGCTAGATCGGGAGAGTAAAGTTAGTAAGTAAACTTAAGTAAGCACTTGTGATGTCTTACTCGGTTTCAATATCATAATGATGAGTAGCACACAGTTACTGAATGCGAAACGCACAATGTATGATATGATACACAATATAGAAAAAATTGGAAACCCCAAAGTGGGAAAATGAACCTGTAGAAAAGTAAGTGAAAGTTAAAGAAAGTATCAGCCTTTTTCTTGTGATTCCCAAGAGAAGGCTCAAGTTTGAGTTTACTCTCTTCACTTAATAAATAATACTTGTTATTAGTATATTGCTGGAGTGGAGTATAAGGAAAGAGTCAAGTTTTTCTATATTTTAGTCTGTGTACATGCGAGGAAAAGTTGCTGAAAAAAATAAAACAACTTCAGGTTTATTTGAGTCACTTCATATAACAAATTGGTTATGGATATGGTCATGCGGAGTACAACAAGCGTAAAATAAGTAATCTGAAAATGATCAGTATTTTTAGGAAGGAAATAAATATGGTAAATAAAGAGAGTGCAGAGAAGTGGGAATTGCGTTTTTTTTCTCAGGCGACATCCAAATGAACTACAAGTAATGTCACAGATTACCAGAAATTATATCCGAAAGCATTAAAAAGGAAAAACATGGGCTGACAAAACTGGGCAAAAACTGACTCTAAATCTTGAATCCAAAAATACCTTCTGACAACTCATCTAATAATATCTACAGTCTATAGTCTCAAAAGCACATTTCTATTTCCAGATCTGTGACATCACCATTTATTATTTAAAGCGCAAAAATATTACAAGGGTACCATTTATGGATACATGTAGATTGTGATTTCATACATGAATTTACTTTTTTGCATACAGTTCCAAAAATTTTAAAATATTGTGACTTTATACTTACTTAACTCTATTCTAAATATTCGTTGAAATGTTACTTTCTAATAAGTAATAATGTTGTAATTCCTTTATTTGCATGAGGTTTTATCAAAGGCAAACCAAACAAACCATATAATATGGAACTACAACTTTTTTGTCCTCTTTATTCTACATAGCTACAAGTTCCATAACTATTTTGCCCGTCCCCCGACAGACTTGATTGTATTTTTCCTTTGAAGACCATTCATTTATGAAGGCAGTCATGCATCCGGACTATTTTGAGTCTACTTCAGCAGCAGCTCCAGAAGAGTGCTCTTATAACAATGCTCATTGTTTTTTTTGTGTTTGTTCTCAAAACGCTATTTTTATAAAGGATAAAGCGTGTATAAATCGCAACAAATGATGCACACATGCATAAACTCTGTTCATTTTACGTTGTAACAATTTTTAAAACTTTTTTGTTTCCAATTAAATGGAAATATGCATTTACTATCAATAATCTTCTATAAAAACTAGATGTATAACCATTCGTTTAATTTTAGCTAGCATTCTTACTCTATTACTAGTATCTCAATGTTTACTATAGAAAGTAACTCATTGGTGATTGGGTTGGGCTTTGGACTTGAAGTTAAATAGGTATTTGTCATTTGTGCAAGATATGAATGTACATTTTTCTTACATAAAAAGAGACCAACTCTTGAGGAAATAAAACAATAAGGTAATGTAAGGTCGTTGCGGTGTTGCGGTATATGTATACTACACAACTATAATTTATATATTATAAACAATCCCAAAAGACTTATACTTTGAAACACTATGGCATGACTAAGCCCTTTTTAGAACTGAGCAAATCATTTTACTCTTGCAGTAAATAAAAAAGGGCTACAAGAGCCCATCTAGGATTTCAACTCTCTGCTTTCCCTTTTCTGCTGACGCGATGAAGATCCGCTTTCTTTCCCGATTCTATAAACTTGTTCTTTTTTGTGGTAAAATGTAGTACTTATATATTTTAATGTGTCTTTTTAGTTGGTAGTTTATAAAGGGATACTACTTGCGGTAACTACCAAACGTACAGGAAATAAAACACAATGCTTTTACTGTAGGTATAAATTATAGAGCCTTGTTGTTCTACAAAAGGGCTGTCGTACTTTCCCATCATATTTTCATTCAATACTTCCTTAAGATGAAAATTTGATTTGTTTTGGTTTTGTTTTCGACCGTAACATATTGGACGACGACGACGAGGGCATAGCCAATGTAGTATGTAGACTAGATAAAAGCACAAATATTATTATGAGTACAGTTGAATATATTTTGGGAAGTTTCATCCAGCCAGTTGTGCTTATTCGGTTTTATACAAGAAGAATGAATATTATGGAAGAAGGCTTTGTGGCCTGGGTATGATGGTCCTGATCATTATTGTTGTATTTTCTCTTCCTGCTGCTGTTTCTTTGCTAGTCGCAGCAGGATATGGATGCAATACATTAGGCTGTTGTTCTTGTTGTCGGGCGAGAAGAAGAAGAGGGAGGACTTGAGGCTTGATCTTACGATTAATTGGATTTTGGACTTACTGATAGCTAATTGGTAGTATTAGGTCGGAATTGAATTGTTGATGCAAGACAGACATCGGTTGGTGTCTCCTCCGTAATACCTCTGTACGCATCAGGCCTTGCCTATGAACAAGTGAGGCAAGATTGGAACGAAAGAAAAGTACCTAAAGGAGATGGGAAACATCTTTGGTTTCAGGTGGTGCCCTAATATGTATCATAAAGTGGTCAATGTTCAATAATTTCATAATATTGCGAATACATCCGGTTAGACCATAAGTTTGTTTGCTTGTCAAATAAATGTTTGTCAAGTCCTTAAGGTGGACAAATTTTTAGAATGATTTTGCCTAACCATTGCAAAGGTTTCAACGTTTTAATTTCATTATTTACAAAAATGATTGAGGAATATTCCAAAGCAATTTTGCATCCTATCCACATATACTACCACTTGTTACAAAACAATAGAATCATTACGACCAGCATCATATGTACATGGTTATGTATACTTTGTCATTATGGTCTCCCCAGTTTATTTATATCATGAATTTGGAAAGGGTAAACAGAGGGGAGCAGGGACAGGGAACCAGAAACGATCGCTAATACAGTGACGAAGTACACCAGAAATACCAACAAACAAAGGGAAAGTATTTAGTTTGGTTGGTTGTTGCTCTATTTTAATAAATCCTCCCAAACAAAACATTCAGCCTTTCAACTACTGAACCATATGAGATTTTGTTTGCTGGGACTAAACCAAACCACATTAGATAAATACCTTATGTGTGTATTGACATCTTTGATGTTTTAATAATGAGATGTCAAGTTTATCAACATCATACAGAGATGAGATTACGTGGAGGAAGTTGAGTTGTAGAGTGAATATATATATTTTGAAGCGGCTATTTATTAACGGATCTAAATAACCCCTTGACCTACATATTTTTATGTATACTTGTGTACTGTTTGCTCATAATAATCTACTTTCCTTCCTGGTAATATACCTTGAGTCTGGGCTGGGGGTTGTTTGTTAAAAAAGAAAGGCTTTGAACCTTTTGACAGATATAGTATCCGTTTTGAGAGGTCTATTTATTTAATACACAAAAAGAGAAAGTAGAAGTGCTCCTCCACATTGTATTATTAGAATAGAGTCTATACGTTGCGTCAAGCTCAGATCAAGAATGAGGAAATAAACTCAATGTTCTTTAGTCAAAACTCAATTTTTTAAATGCTAAATTTTCTAGGGATGGTAGATTTTATAGTAGAATACAAGTTGTCATAAGTAAGTATTCCTTACCTTTGCACAGAGAAAGTTTTATCTTGAAATGGGTTTTGGTAGGCATTCTTGGAAAGTCAACTTAGTCAACTAAAAACATTCCCTTAATTAAGCTGAGGAATGCGCATCACCAAAAATATTTTTGTTTTCATGCCCAAATATGAAATGTACCCTTTGTGTAGGAGTTCCTGATTTATGCTATAATATATGACATGTTTATGTTAACTTACTAGCCACGTCAAAATTACAACAGGAGGTGCTATAAGGATTATATAAACTTCTTAGTTGTATTCCAGCTTTTCCTCCAGTAATCCTACATAGGCTTGTCTGGCTATAGCATGAAAACAAAGTTAAGTATAAAGTGCATGCTTTTCTTGTCAAGATCTTTCCCTTCCCGGTTGACATGATCTTGGCCCTTATTTTCGCCAGACCAACCATAAATCAAAGTTAACGAGACCATCCGCTTCTCGTTTTGACATTTTAAGCATATTCACTGACTAAGATAAGTAAAAGCAAGTAAACAAGTAAAGTTTGTACTATGTACATATTTTTGTGTAAAACGCAGTAACTTTTACACAAAATAAAGCAGTAGAACAATTATTAATTGTTGTTTTTGTTGGTTGTGTGGTTCAGGACGCTGAGCTGGCAGTTCGCAGTTAATACATTTAAAAGCCCTTACAGCACCCTAGCTAAAATCTCAAAATGATAATCCCGTGCTTATAATGTCTAGTTGGAGGTTTTGTTATTAAAAGTTCTATGAGTGATGACTGACTGTCAACAGTCATCGTAACTTTTCATATACTAAGCCAGTGTTTATTGAACACAGACTTAAAATTCTGTGACTCCATTTTAAGCTCCCATCCTCCATCACCTAGTTTAGTTTATTATATCGAATGGTTTCTTCCACTTCTTGGAATCCCAATCCACAGTATATAAAGGCGACCCAGATTTTGAGTTAAAACCCCTTTATATTTGTACATTAGTTTTATAAAAATATACTCTTGTCTGCAAGGTCTCCTACAACTTCCCTCTCCCTTCCTTCTTTACTTTGTAATGTGTTTTTCTGTGTTTCGTCGGTTTCTTTGGGATTATGATTTTACGGATCACTTTTCCTTTTTGCCTTGCTAAATCTCATTTGACAAATTACTACAATATGGATGGAATGAGGTACTTTCATTTCAAGGAGTTTAAAGTGCTTTTCTGATACCTAAATATACAGTATCAGATTTTTAGGCCATTAAAATTCGAGTTTAAGGTATTGTTTTCAGTGGATGTTGAAAGGAATATGAAAAGATGACAAAAATATTGCTTCCTACTGAGTGAGGATACCAACTTTGAATGGAGGTACATTCTAAGGAAGGCAAAAATGTATAGGAATGCCTTTTATTTGGATTCTCCTAATTGTTGGATTTTTCAATTTCTTCATCCTTATCAAAGCGAAGCATGCAGTTTGCTTTACTGAAGTAAATATGTCAAACATTCCTTTAGGCTTTTAACTGAATACTGTGAAAAAATGTTTTGAATACATATGTACATGTACATATTATGTTTACCAAAAAACCCGTCAATACCAAATACAAAAAAAACCTAATGCAAATGTCAAACATCAAAATATAGTTGCATATTTAATTTATCAGTTACCAATTTACAATATGATTTTATTATAATTAAATTATGGCTAAAATTTTCAGTCTATATTAATTTCATTTACCCCGATTTATCCATCAAAATTTTTGTTTGTTGAGTCAAATCGTAAAGTATGAGCGAGTTACATTAATAAAATTATTGATTTTTGCATTCCACACTAACTGTAGGGCGCAGTGCTGATATGAAATGTAACAAAAGAAATAATGCGTCTTGATGAGATTCACATTTCTAATTCTGGATTTCTAGTTCATTTCCTTGTAGATTTTGGTAAGGTAAAACGGAAGATGAAGAGCACTCATGAAACAGTACTTTGTACGTCTAAGAAATGAGAAACTTTAGATATGAAATGTGAAAGGGATAATTACACATTCTCGGCAAAAAATATTTGTGCTGTGCGATGTTTTTTCCCTACAATCAATTTGTAGGCTAAAAATAGAAAGGAACAAGGATGCGGATGGAGAAATACAGTATCGTTCATACAAATATACTAGAAAACCCTCCGGTTAAAACGCGTGGGTGAGGTCAAAGCAAAACACCTGTTGGACTAACAAGCATGTATAAATCTGTTTGAGAATTTAGAATCTCTTTTTATATGTCCCAGCCTATGATTATTACTTAAATCTTAAAACTACTCCTAAACAGCTTCAGGTAAATGAAAGTATATGTGCCAAAAATAACCTATGAAAAACGCATTCTATGTTTAGCCTTAATATCATCCAATCTCATAAATTGCCCGTTCGTACAATAATTTTTTTTTTCATTTCTTTGGCACAAGGAAGTGGACATATGTAACTGTTTCGTTTGGTTTGCTAATATATATGAAACAAAAACCATTATAGTTTCTAGTAAGTTTTAGCGCATGATTTATTCCACATTCCACAATTTCAAAAATTCTACAAACAAATACTAACCATGTGGTACTATACCATACTACAGAATATTAAGAAATAATTTTGTAAAATAAAAACTAGTAAACGACACGGGGTTCCAGATTGCAGTAAGGCACTGCATAAAATAAAGCTTTATTCTTAGTGACAACAACATCACTACCCAAAGCCAAACAAGCGACTTCACAAACAAATGAAATTACACAAAGCGCATACCATGTAAAAATCTAGATAGTTAACATACGTAAGGTAGTAAAAATCCAGTTAAGATAATTGCTAAACATTAACTTAGCAGGTAGCAATTGGTTCGCTGTTTTAAGAAAAGTAACCATTCAATGTATAAATCATATCACTCATCCATGTCTTCCCACTCAGCAGCATCTACTTCTGCTTCAGCTTCACTAAGTGTCAAGTCGTCCAGCATTTCTTGCAAGCTAATTTTTGGTGCATCACCTGCGCCTTCATCGTCCGTGGTGGTAGATTCGACGTTGACCTTCGTATCCTTGTAGATGTTAACACCCTCACGATATGCTGGATCTTCTTCAAGATCTTGCAAGAAGTCTTCATAATCCCTGCAACAGAGATTAAACGTATTTGATTAAACTTATAGCATTTACAACCTTATAGTCATCTAGTAGTTATTAAAAAGAAATACAATTACGCAGCTTACCTATTGACACTTTCTGTATCATGCTTAGGCAAGAAGTGTCTAAGCTTCCACCTACGCTTCTGTTTCTGGTCAGGATATACTTTCTTGACCAGAATTATATCAGGTATAGCTTCCGGCTTGAGCTTCTCAAAGTTGGGGTCATTCACGTTTGTGTTACCCATATCAAAACCCAAAACAGTATCTCCTGGACTCAGCAAATGTCCCAAATGGGTACGACAATGAACTGGGTTATCGCCCATTGCATTTGATTTAACCACGTAGACATCGGCTGGCGTGTGCTACAAATAAAAAAAATTTATAAAACTAAGTTTAATATTAAATTAAATATTTTGCTATTAAGCAAAATGATCGATTTTTGCACCTTCGATGATATTGTTCCTTGGCCACTAAACTTCGCCCGTTTAGAATTGGTTTCCACTTCCATAACCACAAATTCTGTCAGGTTCTTACAGGAACAAAGGGTTCCAAAGGGGTACCTCCAAAACTGGGCAAATATAAAAAATCTCTTTTATTCTACTGCAAAAAATAAAAGAGTAATTGCATTAAAAATGTAATATAGACTAGACTGTGTATTGTACCGTGGTGTGGTTTTACTCCATTAGTGCTCTTATGGGCTTTATATTTCAAAATCAGTTGCTCCAGATAATACAGCGTTTTTTTATGGTCGGATTTTTGACGTACTTGAACCTGTAAGTACATTGCATTAGTAATTTACATAACATTTCTCTTAATTCTCTTTCAACGTTACATTCTTATATAAGTTAATTCAGATTCAGGAGTTCATTAAACTCACCAATGCTTTCCAATAATCTTTGGCATCTGCTCTCCGACACTCATCACACATTTGGTTAATTGTTGTGTACTCCACAGTGAACACTTGCTGAAGAACAGCCCCACCCATTACTTCAGCTTGGACCGTGAGCTTAACTTTGATCCGTTTTGAATGAGGTTCAGTCCAAATAAATCCAGCGTCCACAAGTCGCACTTTGTTCAAGCCCTTCAAACGCTTCAAACAAAGTCCAAGAAGTTCTCTTGACTCCAGTGCGCATTTTACCCACTGATTAGGTGGCTGCAAATATCTGTGAACAATCAATGACAACAATAATACAGAAATTTACAATTTTCGGCATCACAAATACAAACTAACACTCCGTCAGTACCAAGTTTCTTATCAATGGTCAGTGGTACCTTTCACAGCCTTTACAGCTTGCCAACGTCCCTTGCTTCGGAATGTCTGCAGTGATGTCCACTTGTGTCCGAATACACGGAACACACATGTTTGCTGGATTCGGATCAATTAGAGTTCCACATTGACAGCACAGGCTGTAAATTCAACAAACGAACAATTAAAAATAATCTATTACTACTACCCCATTAACACTACTAAGCAAATGAACCTTATTAATCCCCAAAAATATCAGGGTAAGGCATAATCTAAACACTTACAAAACAGACAATTATTGCAAACCTTATTAAACCATTTTTGTACTTACATTTTTCCTGGTGTCATCTGATTCTCTTCTGGAGACGGTAAATACTCCATGATGTCCCAATAATTTACTCGGTCCTTTTTTAATTTTTTATCAGTGTTGACAGATGAACAATACGATTCTTTTAAAAATTTTCAAATAT
>JAHZNG010004193.1:0-22791 GCA_027744375.1 Orchesellides sinensis | reverse complement strand
GAAATAAAAATTCATTTGGTTTCTGGGAATCTGGTTAGTTTGTTGGTATCATAGGAATCTTTTGTTGAATATGATGAAAATGTTGGTGGTGGCTGTCTAGGGAGAGAGGAAAAACAATATTGCAATGCATCGATGTCACATTCCTATCATATAAGCAATATATTAACATGTATGAAGAAGGAAATTGAGAAAACATTAACCTTATAATTTTTCTACGTGCATTTACTTCCTGTTCGACTGTACATGCATTCCGCAACGAAACCTGCTTCATAAATAATTTCTACTAATTATATTATCCACAAAATGATGTAAAAAATTCACGTGTATTGTTTTGTTGTAGTAGATGTACATTATTGTTACAATTCAAAAAGATGTATCCAAAACTCATGACATATACATACCAAATGTGTGACTCAAATGCTTATAGATAAACTCATTCAACTTTCATTCCACCTCATGAGTCTTAAACACAGCAGAAGCAATCTTCTAGAAACACGATTGAGTGTTTTTGTGGAGGCGTTGTCGTATCAATACGTACATGCGTCTGTTCTGAATTATATGTTACAAGACCTGACATTTTCTGAAACCTGGAGCATTTTTCTGGATTATGCTACAAAAACATTTAGTATAATGTAATGAATGAAACATCGCATCAGCCTTTTGCCTACATGAATTTTTCTTTCTAGCAATATATGTTAACATAATTATATTCAATACAATAAAAATTACTTTTATACTATAGCTTAAAGCTTTCCCAATGACCTCGGAGGAACTTCCCGACCATAGGCATACACGTTATCTGAATATGTGTAACTGAAGACAAAGTTTTGGTTTTGAGTAAACACGTTTATTGACCACCTGTGTAAGACAAGGTGGAGTTGATGCAAAGTCCATCTGACTTTATCTAGCGTTGCATCAATCAAGATACGTGAACTACTACAAGTAAAAACAGCTATCCTTGATGCGAAACCAATTTAGCCAGAGTGATGAAACATGCATAAAAGTAATGTTTTCCAGAAGACTGGAGCTAAAGAAAACGTAATAACTTACCCGAACAACATTGTCCAGAATTTCGGGAGGTATAGGGATCTCATCTGGTTCATATTGATACTTCATCAGAAGGCATTGTAGTTGAAGCGAGTTAAGTTTGAAACAACTGCTTGCTGCAGCAGCCACTTCATCCGGTGTATTCTTTGGAGCCTGGAATACATAACAAAAACATCGAGGGTATAATTATAACATCAAATTCAATTTTCCTTCTCAGGCTACAAAGTAATTTTGTCTGCAAAACAACAGAGAAATTCTCTCTGATGATACACATATTGATGTGTTCGATGGTGTGATATATGGGATTCTATAACGTTCTATGAAATTGTAAATTAATCAACGACATTACAAGACAGGTTCGACGAGAGAACGCAAGTATACTATTAAGTGAATACCAACAAATTGTTAGACGCATACATTTCGTTGGTATCGTATGTCGGGTTGCCTAAATTTTATTTTAATGTATAACATTGAAGACTTAGTAACTATGCTATATTTTTATACTTCCAAAGTCGAAACGCTATGTACATGTCTTATATATTCCTACATCCGTTAATGATAAGTACGTCCCCTTAATTAATTATTTTTACCCTTGGGTGTACTGGTGGAACTCGTCAAATGCATTTGCGCATTTACAAAACCTAAATGTCGACCTTAAAATAGTATCCGTCTTCAACCCCTCTTTATACCCTAACTGAGTGAAACTTACGTAAGTATGAATACTTGATGTGAAGAAGAGAAAGTTCTGGTAAGCCCTAACAAACTGAATGTTACGCTGACGCAATCGTGTTCTCATCTTCGTTTTTTTTCGTTTTAGAATCGCTGAAGCTATGTGCTTTCCAAATTCCTTTGCATCCCAATCTTAACCTACATTTGACATAGTTTTTCTATGCAAGAAAATACGTTTGGCATAAACATTCGCTTCGACCAGATTGGGTGACTCTCCAGTGTCTCCAGCACATAAAACATCACTTCCATCATCTATCCCAAAAGAATCGTGACGCCTGAACTAAAGATCTTTGGCATGACTTTACTTCACCTGATGCGTGCCCCGACACCTGATACCATTTGACATCTTTCAATCGATTTGCTATTATTCAGGTTTTTACGACCTGTCCTTCATTCTACTTACATTGTACTTATATTGTCATTGTCATTTTGAGCCAGCCTTATATATAAACACAACACAGACTTTCCCAAATTGCAATCATTGAAAGAATGTTAGATAGCACATGCAATGCAAACATATTTTTAGATTATAGTATTGATTGTAATAGCAAATAGAATACAAGTACCAAGTCCTTTCTATATTCGTTGGTAAATCCTCACTATAACTAATTAACCGAGTACAGTCGTGCTACTTGGTGACGCTATTGTGTGCACATTACCTTGCACTGTCACGTTAGTCGCAGTTATGTTGTTGTACTCATTGTGTAGCCCACCCAAAATAGTTAGTAATAGTAATAGTTATGATGAATTTTCTTTATTTGCACATACCTGGAGAAGGTGACACGCCTGAATGATACGTACAAGATGACAGTCAGCAGCAAGCTCTAGTCCTTGTTTCTCTGCCCACGTCTCAATCCTGCTCAGTCTTCTTCGAAGTCGATTTCCCCAGAGCCGGCTGCAGTAGTTACGACCGTCCATGACAATGAGCTGGAAAAAGAAATAAAGTAAACAATCATGAAATAATATGACATTATGGCTCATTAGTTCCTCTCTCAGTATTTAGTTTGTTTGACAGGAAATATATATAATATGTATTAAGAATTGCATGTCTTTTTAACCATTATGTTATCATCATGAATGACTGCTAACTGTAGATGCTTTATTATCGTTAGCCTAATTTTTCATCACAGCAAAGGGAATTACCATGCACATTAAGTATCTAGATTGAATTTAGGTTTGTTATAAAAATTTGATGTCCCAACTAAGTTTATGTTGTAAACGGAAAGTTACTTATTGCTCTAAGCATAACTTTACTGAAAGGAATACCAAGCCTGCCACAACTTTGTTTCTGAGAAATATGATGGACTAATAGATATTTTGATCATATGCAAACGAGAGGTGAGCTGAATAGCTATTCTACATGGACGGCTATATGTCCTCGTCTTCGTATGTCACTGACGTATCGTGACCCAAAATAACAAAAGAGATGACTACATTCCAAAATAATTTTGTATACATACAAAAGATTGAACAATCTCAAATTTACGAGCATTCTTCGTAATGTGTAAGTAAACATGTATGTACATATTTTTGTGTTTTAGGTTCACCCTGATGCGGGTCAACATAAAAGCTAATTTTCAGATGAAGATTTTTTGGACGTCATTTTTTTTTATAAAAATGTATTTGAATAACACACAGGGTAACTATTGAAGTAAAGGCAACTGTGTACTTATTGCGTCTTGTTCATCGGGGCCAATGGACGAAGCATCTCCAGGTTAGTATTTATTGTTTTAAGAATCTACATTTGCTTTAAAAGTTTATTATATTTTATCTTGCGTTTAGAATTTGTTCGTAGTTTGCGGTTGTAGTGGAAAGGGGGACCTAAGTTCTCGGGGAAAATATTTATCATGCATACACGGAACGACTTTTTCCTGACTTCCTTCCTAGTTTTCTTTTTTTCAATCGCCTCCAGCTGTGAAAAACATGGACTACATGGAGACATTATTAATTTCAGACTATGCTAAGATGAAACGAGAAGCTTCTTTATTTATTTACCAGCCATGATAACGTCATTCATCTCTAGCTTCCTCTACTTTCTTTTTTATAACGAAGTCTTTTGTGTTCTTGTACTCGTGACTTATAGGTTACAGTAAATTATGTTGATGACTCGGTGTCTCTTGAGTCAAGAATTTCGCTAGTTTGGATCTTAAACGAAACCAAAATTTATTACATTTCAAATACTGCCTTTTTATTATCCTGCTTTGAAGTTTACCTTATAGCTATTACATTACGTGGTGGCGAAGAGATTGCAAATGAGGAATGACTAAAATCAGGCGTACATTATAATACACATACACAATACAAACTAAAACCATGATTTTGCTACTTCCTATTTTTGTAAAGGAAAATAAAAGGATTAATTGAAAAGCATTTGTTTGCAGATGTTGCGTACAGTCGCTTCTGCATCGATGAGGTGGATACACAATTAGTATATTTTTGCAATTTATGGAGAAAGTAACATCAATAAAACAGTCTTGCACTAAACATCTGCAGCTTCTTTTGCTACAAATACTTCCTCATTACTATTCATTCCTTTTTTTGTTCATTACCTACCCTTTTACCCATAATTAGGTTTTTATTTCAGCGAAAGACCAGAAGACCTAGAAAAATGTAATAAATTAAGTATCAGAAGCTATCTATAAATAAAAGAGACTTATAGTCTACCAATGTTTTCATGTGCAAAAAAGCAGGGTTTAATTTATATACTAAAAAGGACATGTAAGAAACAAATTTCAATGCTTCAACCAGCTGCTGCTACTGCAGATAAAAAGTCTAGCTTTGACCGAGTTATTCCCCTATTATTTTATGGTTTGGTACTCATAAATTATTTTCAAAATTAGTTTACGTAGCTTCAACTTTCCTGTCGTGTTTATTGGTCCCGCATACCAACTAAACTACAAAGAAGCAAACCGTTGAATAATAACCAATGTATACATATACCTTCATATATATTATTCAGAATCTGATAAGCTGCTGAGTAGATAACCTGAAAAAAATACAAACATCCATCTACTATCAGGAAAAATTCCATTCAATGCAAAGGAGGTATGTATATATATTGCGCAACGTCTTAAGTGTTGGATAAGAAAATGTACTTTATAGATTCAGTTATTATTACAATTACGGGTCTGCTGCTTTCCTTGCTTCCTTCTATTTTGTTACTCCGCCTAAATTATCAAACTGAGCAATCGCCCCTAACTTTCTTTCTTTCACTCTTGCAATTCTACGCTAAAGCGTACACATGGAAGGCATAGATATACAATAGAAAATTTACTGCATATACTTTTTCCTATACATAAATGACTACTTTATTAGAGGCATACAATATTGATCAACGATCATCCTTTTATTTGCCTAATCGAAATTTATCCCTGCCTTTCTTCATACTTAATTTATCAACTTCTGTTTTTGCTTTGTAAAGAAATGACATACCTATGTATGTTTTTTATTGTCCTTCAACTTTTTATTCTTAGCAAAAAATTATTAGGTCATATTTTCTGAATTGTACAAATTGAAAGTTAATAGCTTTAGAAATCTATATACTAGCTAGTATAAATAATGCAAGCATGAACATTAGCAACCTTTCCAGTTAGAATAGTTTATGTTTATAGCGAGATTCTATCAGACGGTCATATAACCGGAATTAAACTCGTCGATAATCTCGTAGTGTCGTATTTAACGTCATTATTAATTTTTGTTCCTCAATAATCGATTCCTTTAAAATATTCATTTAGGTAGTACAGAAATATATGAACCTTTACTTTTGTTCCCTAAAAGTTACTTTCTTTTTAATAGGAGAATACGTATGCAGTTCCACTGTTACATAACAAAAGAAAAGCCATCCTAAGTGTATATACCTATCTCTCAATCACATCCTTATACTTTCTCCTATCATAATCATGAAGAAAGTCGCTAGACAGCTCGTAATTTCCCACGAGTCCATGGATTTTCATGCAAGTTACAATGATATACATGAAAAGGCAGTGTCTGAAGCCTTTGATTTGCTGCGGTCACAGTGGCTTTGACAATAAAAAGCGCTGCTATTCATGCATTGAACGAGAAGAAATGATCATAAATGTGCCGTGCCATTCTCTGTGAAGCCCATGGGAGATACCTGCCACAAAAGCCGGATATCTTGGTTAGTTCATATAATGTATCTTAGTAGTGAATATATTCTCACTTGGATAAACATTTCCAACATAATCAAATCATAGCATGGTCCAAACTAAAGCAATGCATCCATCATTCAACACGCAATACTACTTTAGATCAATGCTTGCATATATGTAACTTCGCGCTTCGCAATAATAACATCCTTCGTATTCTTCCAATCCATGGAAAACTTTTTATTATCTTAAGCCACTTTTCATCAAACGCCTATTTCTATCAAAACTATATTTTATTGTTTTATCTTCCTTTTGTCATTTACCCAAAATTCCATAGCTCTTGGAGTTTTACCTCAAATTAAATACGAATCAGTCGCAAATCCCAGCCAACATGGTAAACCTAATACTTAGATTCGTGTTGTTGTATATACTGTAGATATATACATACATGACAATGCCAGTAGGCATCAAAACACGCCATTCAAAATTACCAAAAGATATGACAACATAAAAACACATGAACCTAGGCGGCTTCCTTGTTGAAACGTCGAACACACACTGATTGATGAAATAAACCAAATTGATATAGTAATATAGTATGTCGAGAGAATCTACAGTCATACTATTAAAAATGTGCGTTGGAAAGGAAACTGCCAACTAGAAAACTGGGTAATGCATAGGATGCTTTAAAGAACTATGAAATAGGTGTAAGGTAAACCAATTTGATATCCCATTTCACTTTCTTCCTTCGTTTATTTTAATGTAATCATCATCTTCACTATCACCTGTTTGAAAAGTGAAAGCATTAAACCTAGTTTTGATCAAGCCTGGAGAACATCAATTTATTACATAGGCTTCTTTCATCTACTGAGAATCAAAAATGAATATAGTTTTACAGCCAAGGTACCAAGGCTGAACTTTCCTTTGACATTACATTATGGTTACATTTTGTATGTGAAACAGGCAACGGCAATGTGCTGCAAAATCCTTGTGTTATACGCTTGGATAAGCCTTGTAGCAAAACACGCATTTTCTTGTAGTAATTTTCCTCTAAGTCTTGAACACTAAAAAGAAGCATGGCTATGATTCTCACTTCAAAAAGGGCATTTGATACTTCTTCATTCTTTCTAAAACGCTATTTGCAAGGATCGAATTTCGTCAAAATCAAAAGCCTTTTTCCGGCAGTTTCCTTTTACAAAACATGTTGGATAGGGATACCTAAAAATTTCATCAAATGTGTACACTGGAGCAAACCAACCAAAAAAGTATTGAAATCTAATATATCGTAAAATCGCAAGCCCACACCCAGTTCTGGCAAGGTGTATGTAATACTGACAACGAAAAAACCAACTGTGAATGTGACAAGGTAGTAACGGGAATCTTTGTCATGTATAAGAAAGACAGAAAGAAACAAGAAATTAAATCAGCCGATCTAGATTTAATCAAGCGCGTGTCTTCAATTTATAACCGAATCACGAGGTAAAAGCACCAATTTGGTCTTGGTCACACAGTTTGTAGACTATATCCATACGTTGGTACATTTACAAAATAAATTCTATAGATTGCTCACATTGAGCACTCATGTATCATTTGCCAACACAAGGTATTCTCCATTTTCGCTGTACCGTTTTTCTAAAGGTATACTGTACATTAAATGATACCTATGTACATAGGTAAATTCCGGCTTCAGATTTTGCTTGGTTATAACTTACGACAAGTAAACATGAAGATCACCTCCCTTCTATTTAAATGTGTTCGTATTTTGTTTTTCTGACACATACTTTAATTCATTTTAATTATACTGCCCACAATGGTTAACCGACGCCCATGCAGTTCTTCTAGAACATTTGTCCATCAACGACATGTGAAAGCTTCAGTTTCAGGGTTTGATTATACAATGGTATGTCATTTGTTTATGTATCATGTATCTTTGTATATTTCTCACAGTTGTTTTTACCCCAATACCTCGATTGACTATTCTGGATTTCATTTACGGGTTTGACAATAACAATAAATCACTCAATTCAGTCCAGCAATGTAATTAGATACATACAGCACATTAGCTTTATTTGATACTGGACAGGTGGGCGATGAATAACACGTGTTAAGAAATAGCAGTATAACTTTTCTCTCATGGAAAAGATAACCATAAAAATCCCACACGAGTATATTTCAGTACTTTTGCTTTGATAGGTAACCAATTTAGATATGATGGACAGTGAATGCCAATCTAATTTCTTTTTACTTCAATTTCGATATAATGTAAGAAAACGTAATGTTAATGGGTTCAAGTTGGGGAATGCACCGAACGCTCGTTTGATTACATGATATTAATCAATTACTGAAGAAACCAGAGAATATTCGGTCATTTGATAGACTTTCCATGTTATATGCAACATGTTTCGTTATGCAATGAATGAGGACAAACTAAAGTCCTCAATATTATTCAGGACATTGATATTTTGGCATGAAAAACTTGTGGCATTATTTATATATTACATCATTCGAAAGCTTTGCAGTGAAAGCTACTGTACAAAGCACATACTTTATATTTTATTCTTACCTTATTAAAAACAGCCATGTTAATGAAATGGAAAAGTTGCGAAAAGAGTTGAATTGTAAGTGCTGCATTCACCCTGGATCGACGAAGTAGAGTCATTCCTGAACCTAGGACCCCGAGCATCTAAAACACAAAGAGTAATTAAATTATTAGGTCGATTACCCGCTTCAACCTAAAATTCCATCAGGGTAGAGCTCATGTTGAGCACTGAATGTTATGTTGACAAAAGTACATACTCTTTGTAAGGTATTTTGATTGAAATGAAAGCGTAACATTATCTTTTAAGAAAGCATTCAAAATATGGACGTATCTGGGAAAGGCGAATTTATGTATTTCATTTAACCCGCACTGTGATAGTGAATCATGCACATCAAACCGGAGAAAGTAACAAACACACGTGAAGACTATAATTGTTACGTTGCTGGACATTCAGGAAATTTGCACAAGTATAGCAGCTTTGGCTACCATGTTGTTAATTCTGAAGTCTGTCTGCATAACAAAATTGATTGGAACGAATACATATACCTACCTAACTAAAAGAAAAGCAACTAGCGTAGGTAGGTAGGAGTAGGAATGTAGGTAGAAGTAGGAAGATGAAAATCAAGATATTGAATATTATGTACTGAATGCTGACAGGATAAAAAGAAGTTACTAAATGATTTTCCATTTTGCTCAATATTATATTCTCTCATGTCCTTTTGAATAATAAATGAAAGTCGATCTTGACCAATACAAGTCCTTCACTTTATCTGATTAGTCCTATCTCAAGAAAACTGATCGAGTCAGCAAGTCAACAGAAAATATTAATATGTTGTGTGCGTGCAGTGCTGGAAGGTAACCATTGAAAGTATTATGCAGACATTTAGTATCGATTATATTAGGTATATTCTTTGTTTACACTTATACACGAGTATGTTAATAAATAAAAAGCCACGAAAATGAAAAATAGAGGGGAAGGATTGCTCAATGTCAAAATGTCAAAATGTTACTCATTCCAATGTATAGTCACAACTTCCCGTTTCCTACACCTGAACTGTTTTTTGCTACACAATAAATCCCAATAACTATGTCCATAAAGCTCATAATTCCCTTGATAGGCAACACCAGACAAAGATAACTTTTTTGTTAATTGTATTATAAATGATCAGAATCTAGTCAATGCCTACATCCATCGATAAACATTAAGAATCTCCATTATTTTTATGGAAAAAACAACTACAGCAAAATTTTTACAGCATGTATGTATAGCCCTCTCGTGTTGGTAACACTTAACCGTACATGAGTAATTGACTTTGTACAATTTTCATGTAATGCAATGGAAGCCAACAAAAATCCATTATTTTTAGGAATCCAAATATTAAGTATCCCAAGTATTTAATTACCGGAGTCGTTGCATTGTCATCCTCTTCATCTCTCTCAAATAAAAAGTGGCCCACCAAAGTTGACAGCTCCCCTTGAATACACGTAACCAAATGTCCTGTTTGCATCCGAGTTTCTTTCCTGAACCACTTGCATAAGAATGTGAGAGACGCGGAGAAGGAAGGCAGATAACAAATGCGCTCTTTCATGTGGAGTGACATCAGGTCGAAAGTGAGTCGTGGCACGGTATCTTGCTGCCAGGTAAATTGCGTAAGTCGGTGCTAGCTTGAACTGGAGATTGGCTGGAATCACATTAAGTATAACAACTGAGAGGTAGGCATCTTCCGCGGCTTCAGGAAGTTCTAGGGTTGCAGGCAAAATTGAGTCTGGGCGAACGGATCTGAAATGATTAAACGAAATAATTAAGGTAAGAAAAAACTTTTTGTTTCAGCAAGTATCACTTAACAAACGAGATACTTGTTTTGTAATCATTGTATGTATACTACAGATATAATGATTTGTTGAGGAATCAAGAAATTTTACTAGTCGTCAGCAGTTTTTTTAGCTTTCTCTCTATAGTAAATATAGGTACATAGAATTTATGAAAAAGAGGCATTGTCAAGAGCATTACACAAGCTAAGTTATGTTCCTAAAGATTGGAATACGAGTATTTGTGGGAAACCAAAAGAAAACAAACTGATTGAAAAATGAAAGTAGAGATGAAATAAATAAAAATTATTACTTAAAAACACCAAAACTGAAGGAAAATAAAACAACAAGACATACCTGGGAGCCTCGTCCTGTGTTGGCGATAGCGGAGGAGACAACGGAGACCTACCGTCTACACCTCCTGGCGCATTGCTATTATTGTTATTATTATTATTTGCAGCAGAAGATGAGTCAATGATTTCCCTAAAGTGAAAGTAAATAAAAAATAACAAAAACAAAACTAAAAAAAACTACAAAACAAACACTGATGAAGTTCACGTTAAAAATCATAACAAAACTTCATTTCTTAAATGTGTGCCAAAGATTTTAAACCAGATGGAACCACCTTGTAATAGATTTTCCCCAAACAAGTGGTTTTAAGCAATACATCTTTAACAGCATCAAATATACGGATGATAAAATGAAGGATGTACATCTTCATCCATCTTTCTTACTAAACATGAGATTATCTAATACAATTATTTACCTTTCGGAAAAAGGCTGACCCGCTCGATGCGAAAACCGGAAGTAGTGAGTTCTTCCGAATCGTATAATTGCCCCATGTTGGAGGATCGTCGTTTCGTAGATACGCTGCCCGTTTACGTAGATGTCTGCATCTCTGGAGGAAGGTGTTAGCGTTACGATGCTCTCAGTGCTAGCAATTACACAATGTCTAGGTCTTAAACCTGCAAGCTGAAGGCCTCCCCATTCACTCCCTACTTCAGTCACATCCGTCTCTAATGCTACCCTTCTGCCTGTTTCACTCCCATCTGAAATAATAAGGAACATAGACTATTAAGCATATCAATCGCTACCCTTTTAAACCCAATAACTTGGATTTTACACTTTGTAGAGTAGTTACAAACAGATATGCAATTAAAGGACACATGTAACATATGAAAACCCAAGAAAATACTCTCTGATCGATGACCGCGTCATAGATGTGTTCATAGGTAAGCGGAAAGTTACATTAGTTCTGATACATGTAAACAAAGTCGGATTTCCACACGTGTCCGTACCCACACATACACATTTGTATACCTTACAAACGTCATCGATGGAAATTTTGCAGGACGTCAGATTGACTGCGTTATACCTAAAATAAAGTAATTTTCAAGATTCTAATATGATAAGGTATGCTGCATTACGACAAAACAACTTACGACCACGTAGACGTGCTCAAGGTACGCAAATGTCATTTTAACGCAATTTTTTCAGACGAAAAGTTATCCGCTTGTCCTACTTATTATGACGAAGGTAACGCTATACAAACTTTCCACCTGATTTAAGACCTTCTTTCCCGATTTATTCAATAGAAAATATATGGTTCTATGATGATGATGGTCAGAAAATAAAGGCATACATAAGGCGACTACTTCATCATTTCGAATTGACAAACATACTACACGCGTATTCGTGATGGTGGTTTTTAATCAATTTTGTACATATGGATCCTTACTGGAAAATAATAGATAGAGTTCAAGCCAGCATATCTACTGATATAAATAAATAGCCTTCAACTTAAGTGAAAACAAATTTATACTTCTTAAATTTTAGTATTTTCTGCACTCGTATAACTGATTACCCGATGAAAAAACCTTTAACTTATATACCTACATGAATAAGGGTATCATGTCAAATATGAAAAAAGGAAGTGCGTAGTAACCCAATTCTACAAGTTTACATGTATACATTAAGTAGGTAGGTAGGAGCTCTGGCTGATATATATGTGTATTCATACATATATACCTATCTATGGAAGTTGTTTGGACGCAGTAATTTTCTTATTTCCCAAACTAATAACAATGGGATTAAGTTAGGTAACTATTATTTATTTATTCACAGATACGGTATACCGTGCAAGTCTGAGGCATAAATTTACTATTCCATCAAAACGAATGTCGCCTACGTTAGACCTTTTGAATTATTAACCTTATTGTTCAAGCTATAATGCATAGTATTTACAAGCCTCCAACCTTAATTTTTTCAATAGGAGTAGCAAAAATAACAAAAGTATGCTATAGTAAAAACAAACTATAAATAGAAATGTCAGCTATGTCAAGTTCGGCTAATAAAAGCTGATTATTGCTTCTTCGTCCTTCGCTTGTCGTCATCCTAGTGAATACACTTAAAAACAAAAACAAAAAAAAAATACTTGCACCCCACCACCTCCAAGGAAAAACTTGAACAATACTGCCAGGTTGGGCTGCCAGAAAAGTTTACTTTTTAGAAGAATTAAAGCATGTTTTTAACTAAAAGTTTTAGATGCAGACGAAAGCAATTCGAAAAATTCATTGTGTACTTTCATATACAGAATCCACTTTACAAGGATCCCAATAATCAAATATCTGGCTTGGAAAGAAACGGGATACAAAAGAAAAATCTGAATTATATGCTTCTGAAACTATGTATATTCTAAACTTGCTTATCGATAACCAAAATAAAACGCCTTTGAATATAGTATACAAATCGATGTGAGGGGAACAAGGAGGTGGAATACATTAGAGAAAAGTAACGCTGGCATTAACTAATATTCAACGCAATTCGCTTTCTGTTTTTGTCTGAAAATGAATAGAGGTGGCAAGTTAAATGTCTCACCATCTGACAGATCTTGTTTGCCCCTAAATTGGTTNGAGGGGAACAAGGAGGTGGAATACATTAGAGAAAAGTAATGCTGGCATTAACTAATATTCAACGCAATTCGCTTTCTGTTTTTGTCTGAAAATGAATAGAGGTGGCAAGTTAAATGTCTCACCATCTGACAGATCTTGTTTGCCCCTAAATTGGTTTTTCTTTTCTCAAACGTTATAAAACTTGTATTTTACAAAATGCTTTCTCCTTAAAACGAGAAACTTTCACTTTCAAGTAAAAGCAAGGCTACCAATAAATTATTTACACAATACTGCTTCTTTCCTTCAAAACAAAACATCTTTGGAAGGAAGTAAGGAAAATTGCGTGATTTACATAATATATGCCCTCGCATATCTGTGCTACACTTGTATATAAATTTTTTTAAAGCACCCATAATTCAATCATTTCCTGAAATGAAAATTAGCATTTGTCTAATATGCAATATATTGAAACACCTTAAAGCAATTTCTTTATAGCCTTGCACAAGTAAATATTAGAAAAACGAAGGTAGAATAGACTGAGTTGTAACAGAGCTCAAATAAATCTACTAGTTCACTTAGGTTTACTAAAATAAATAATAAAACATTTCAGAATAAGTTATATTTCTGCTAGATTTATCCTTATATACTTACTACACTACGAAAAGTAAGTTACAACCTCAATAGAATCTTATACTACGTATTTTTTCATTTTTTGCGTACAACATTTTAGTTGCAGCATTATTACGATTAAAAAGTTTTGCTTTTTAATATCTGACATCTAGCACACAAAGAAGCGATTAACTTTCACCATATATTTTTCATTCCTTCCTCACGGCACGTGTCAGAAACTACAATGTACCTAACTCAGGCCAGGAAGTAAGGTGCTTGTTTTAAACGTGCTCGTTACATATTTCTAACTAAAGAGGAAGTTCACATCGATAACAACAGAGTAGGCACCTATGTAGTAGCATGTACGTACGTACTTTCTCCCTCGCAGTACACGCAACTTCAACACACGCAATTTGCTTTCTGACTTTCAGATTGACATCCGTCCGGGAGAATTCCTCTGCTATGAATTTTTTATAATCCTCAATCGCTATCACAAGAAGTATACATGCGGTGTAAGAGAAAAATTATTACATATTTCGTTATGCACAACAAATATTTTCAAACTAGCCTTCGTTCCGTTCTTTATTTAACACATTTGTGTACATATGTTGTGTTCTAGTTCTAACACAGCTAACAATATGGATTATGGTAATGCAGGGCTCATGAAGAGCTTATCATTACGACTTGATTGCTAACTCGGCTTAGCTGTGCCCATGATATGCATAATATTAGACTGTTCTTTTTAGGTAATGGCAAAGCAAACAGTATAGATAAAAACTTGTGGGAACAGGAAATAGAGAAACAGAATAAACACATAAATTGGGCGCTAGCCTATAACTTCTTTATTCTTTCCTTTTTCTCTAACATTAAACTTATGTACGTATCTATGAATATTAAGGGCGAGGACACTTATTGCGGCCGAAGGTATGAAATCAGACGAAGCGTGTACGCGTACATATATGTTTTTAGCTCTTTCTCCAATAATAATAGCTATAAATTCGTATACATTGTTCCAAATTGATAGTTTGACTACGTATCGAGTAATAAAATGTTCCATCATAAACGGAACGAAAAATGAGCATCGTATTTGCTACTTCATGCTTTCACTCAAAAAATCTTTTGTTCATTGCTATATAGGTTATGCATGTAGCAACCGGAGAACCCATCATCATCATTTTTAACTCCGCAGTCTTTTTATTGCTTAGTGTATCGTTATCGTTTACGCTGTCTGACTGATCTGCATCTGACAAGGCAATTAAACGCTATGACTTTGTTTAGCTTCAGCATCATTATTACCTAGCTTTCCCTTTCCCACACAATTGTTATCCCTTTTCTCTTCTTACTATAACTTTCCCAAAGCAATTCAGCCAGTTCTATGGGTGTAATACAATCGGCTACCAAAATAGAATGCAAAATCCTTTTCAAGTTAATACAAAACAAAAGCATCATCTTCAATCATTACTATTATTGTTTTCCCAACTCATACTACACCAAAGGATCTGCTTACTATCTGTGGCAAACAACTGGTGAAGCATTTACTGAAATATAAGCTGTAAATATCCACCGTAGAAAACATAATCGCCCTGATACTCGACAGACTCAAAACTATTGCATTTATACATTCATTCCTTGAGAACTTAAAATATAGTAAAGGTAAAAGTTTGCCAGCGCTAGTGATTCATTTATGAGTCATGATCAAACATTTAAGCTTCATACGCAGCAACCCTCAACTAAACATGCTGTGCTCACTGCAAACACTTAATGCACGCATATTTGTACGTTTTAGTCAGCTAAAGCAAATCTGACCCACTTTTGATGCAAATGACGTAATTCTCCCTTTCTCCTTGTCGAAAAGGATCTTGTAAGCGTGATAGTTTTATTATGACTTACCTGCGTGACACCTATAAGCACTTCATAAATGTGGTTTTTTACGAATGCGGATGCGTTGTATGAGCTAACTAACGATGCCACGTATTGTCTAAGTAAGTTAAGCAATTCTATTATAACAAAAAGTTCTCAATGCACTTAAGCACGCTTACATACACGTATACTAATTTGTTAGAACATTAAAATCTCGGAAAAGTTGTTCTTTCCTTTCAAACCCTTTTAAAGCATTTTGTTTACTCAAATCAGGTCGACAGCCTTTTAAGGAATGATAATAGAATTTGCCTCAACTGTAAGCTTTAGAGCTACGTAGTTTATAACGGTTTGGAAGAACGTGGGTAATCCCCTTTCTATATTTTGCTGTTTTGGTGAAGTCTCATAATGTTACGTAAGATTGAGATGTGTTTGGCTCACCGTCCTGTTTTAATTACTGGCCAGATGTTTCAAATTTTGATCTTTGTGGAAAGCTTTCACATTGTAGATCGGCGTAGGCTATGTCATTTTTCTAAATTTGATCTTTTTATTACAAAAAACGCATTAAAAAAATAAGGTTGCGAGATTTCGTAATGCATGCTTACCATACATGCTCATATGTACATTCATATTATTAATGCAGATTCATATATTAATTATCAGAACTAATATTTTTAATTCTGTTATGCATATATGTGTTTGAGTTTATGCATGTACTTCCTAGATTTGGCAACCTAACACTGCGTCTGCGTATTGCGTACGCATATGTACTATAATATTCACCAGAAAATGAATCGGGGAATTAGTAAGGGAAGGGAATATAGTAACGCGCAAGGGGTATTAGTAAATTACGTAAATTAAGTTGGAAAAATTTCTTACTAGTAGGAAATGTGAACCTGTACCATGACATGTAATCATGAAATTATGAAGCTTTGATAAGGACGCGTGTCACTGATACGTTATTTTAGACATGATAGCATAATGCAAATTGTTATATAACGGTTAAAAACATCAGAACAGAGCGGTGGTGTAAGTAAAAGTGAGATTAGTGGTAGACATAAGAGATGTTACTAGTATGGGTCAACTTCTACGGAATATGTTAAAAACAAAAATACATATGACGACTTTCCCATGTAATGACCATCTATTGTATTTCTGGGTGTTTATCTATTGTTACGAAACTACGGTCAATTTGTCTCCTGTCAGGAAATTCAACTTGACGCGGATGCAAGTAAATCCAGAAGAATTAACCCCAGCGGAAAATAATCGGTGAAAATCATGGTTTTTGCTTTTACCCTAGTAGGAGAAAGTGGGACGTATAGATTATTAGGCCTTGCTTTTATCCTCATTCTTGTTTCATAAAAACTGGCAAAAATTCCCTTGTCTACATTAATAAGCAAAAATAGCACATTACAACTACAACATAAACGCAACTAAATACTTTGCGTTTAGGTAGGAATGTCTTATATTTTTGTTTGCTTTTCCCCCAAACCCGACCAAAAAGAATTTCAAACATATTTACTTCCTTACTACACAACGCCCACATCGATACATCTGTTGAGTGTAATATATGTAATACAGGATAGCTCCCTGTTTTTCAATAGAAGAGACAAGGTTTGCGTCTGATGAAAAACAAGAATTATGCGCATATTGAATACGTATGTACGATGTACACATATATTTTGCACTTCATGACACTGATTTATGATGATAACAGAAAACGGCAGTCTATTACGGATATTATATGTATTACTGACGCAGAGTAAACAAAAAAAACTTTCTCTCTTGTTTTGTCACAAAAAGTCATTTTCACTTTCACCTTGCTGCATAAAATACGTAATGCGATGTCTCCTGCGAATATTTCCAACCATCTATAAAATCATGTATGAATAGGGAAGTAATACCGCAATAATATTAATGACTAATATTCTAGAAAAACTGGTAGTAGGTGGATGTGAAACTACTCTTGAGACTGAAAACAACTCGCCCTATTTTATCAGCTCATGTTTGTCTACTATATTAATGTCATTGTGAGACCCGTAAAGCACGAGTAAGTTTTGTTTCTGTTAGTTTTTAAAAGACGAATCAATGATAAATATTATTTTGAAGTCGTCTGTCTCCTACCCACCGATTTGTCTTTAGGTCGAATTGGATATACAAAACCATAAAAAGGCTTGTTAAAGGTGTGCAAATGACTTCCATAAAGAAGGAGGTGTTACTTTTCTCAAAATGTCAATTTAATTTTGTGGTTTCCTGACAGCCTTTGAGCAACACACATTTTGTCAGACTGTTTATACAGGTGTGATGAAAGGGCAACTTTCGTTATATTAAATTTAATAAACAAACTGGGACGAATAAGGATGTGGTCTTACCAGGCAAAAGTTCTACTAGCATGGGCTCATGCTGTCCATCATAGCTTCCACGATACCCACTCCCTATTTCATCATCAGCCCTTCTCCCAGGTTTCTTTTTGCGTTTCCTTGGATGACAGTCTGGCGGTCGGCGTCTGACATGGAACATGATGGAGCCTGTAAACAAAATATTTATTTTTAAAATTCCAGTGAAAACACGTGTCACCTTTACATGAGTGCTTAACAAATTGTTGTACGCTACTATAATATACTATATACTATTACAGGTTAGAATTCTTGTGTTAAAAGGTATAACATTTTATTATAAAATGTAAAAAGATATTGCATAGATTTCTTTCATAAAAAATTGTTTCCTGTAAAAAATTAATTAAAAACCATGCACAGAAGATCTTTTCCAACTATTTCGGCAACTGGCAGCTTATATTTCTAATATGCCGAAACTTTTAAATCTGAACACAAGTCCAATACTGTAACACAATACATTTGATGAATATATAGAAGTCCCCATAACTGATAAATAGTATATGCGGACAATATGATAATATGTATAGATAATATGGAAACTTTGATTAAGAGTAAAGCCCTGGGCAGGTCAAAATTGGATCCCTTATGATTTAGCTACCCATACACACATATATACACACACCTGCTTTAATTACGCAAACTGATATGTGAAAGTACTCATTAAGAAAATTGGAAGTTAATGCATTCCCCTTTGTTTTGAAAATGATGCAGTGTAGTATTCATCAATGGCCTAGAAGGAAAAAGTACCTTTGCCTTTCTATTTTTCATATTATCCTAATTATCTCATGTAAGGTGCCGCATATTTTTTTACAAAATATTTAAATTGTATAGCCGAAGAAAACAAGGTGGCAACAACTACGAAGTAATATGTATATGAATGAAGTTTTGCCACAGAATGTCCTGTTTTAGATACTTGTGTGTTTTATTTTTGTGTGCTTCAGGTTCTGACAGATGGTAACTTAAGTGCATGAAACCCAAATATATATAGGGATGTGGATGTACATACAATAAAGCATATGATATTTATATTATGTAGGTCGGTTACTTCCTGAACTTGATGTACATGGGATTTGGGCAGATATTCTGTTTTTATTTTAAAATCATACAAAGCGTATTTTTGTACTATGTGTGCTTACAGTCGAATGTTTAAATGTCTTTTTTCATATTGTGCATGAATATTATCTCTCGTAAACCACTAGTCCGACTCTCATCTACTTTCTGCATGTTTATATTATCGTAAAGTGAAAGCTTTAATTCTTCACTAGTAGTTCAGCTTTTCATAGATTTGCGATGTACATAATGTAGATATACCTTTGTATAATACGTGCAAACTTACAATGTTTCTGTTAAATTGAGGGGGGGGATTTCCTGAAATGACTTGACCTGGCGTTCAAGGTACATAACAGGACATGAAATGGAAGGCAGATTGAAATGAAAAGCATATGTCTCAGCATTGTCCAATTTAGTTTTCTATTTCTATCCAAAAAATGGAATAAACTCCTCCAACAAATGTTTGACGCATGACGTGAATTCCAACTACAGAGCAAGGTAGCTAATGAAAACGAAGTACATAACGCAGCAGGATGTTTGCCTTTTTACTTACGTGGTTTTTGATTATTTTAAATTCTTGGAAAGGCCCTGAGACTTGTGAACGTGTGTCCGTCTCTTTTCCAAGTCTTTACATTCCTACGCAAGACTTTTTCAGTTATAAGCATGAAAAACGTGTTTTAACTATTCAGTCTCGTATTTGTTTAGATGGTTCATAGATACTGTGAAATTTAAACATCTGCCAACACTGCACACCTTACAACATGTAAACATTGTGCATGTGAAGAGGCAGTCTGAGAACAGAAATCTGAAAGAGTCTTTACAACTTTGAACTTTAAATACGTTCCATGAACTGACATTACACGCGTTTCTGAGTCATTCACATTAGTGTCCGCTTGTGATGCATGGTTTTTCCTCGAATAGTTACGTATCTTGTAAAAGTAACAGATGATTAAATACAGCATGTAACCAGACAAAGTGGATTAAAACATAATGAACTTTTTAGACCGAAAATGAAACCGATATTATACTGGAATCTCTTTTCTTGCTCAAAACCAGTTATTTAGTTGAGAATTATTTACATGGAGTCGTTAAACCTTTGTGTTCACATATGAAAGCATATCTTTTACATGGAAATGGAGCCTTAAAACCTTTTAAGCATAAAAATTGAAGAAGAATTGATAAACCCAACAACACCATTTTCTCTTTGTATGAATTCCTTGTCTGATTAAATCACATTTCTAATATCATACTTTCACTTTAATTAGTATCTTCTTAGAAGCCAAGTACCTATGTTTCATAAATGTAAAACCTTTTAAAACTAATATTGCATACTAGATTTTGATAGTATAAACTACTCGAATGCCACCATATATTTTAAATTGATATATATTGTAGAAACACGTGTGTCGTGTAGGTGGGTTGGTTGAAATAAACGAACAAGATTTCTTTATTTCTTATTTTGGCATACATGAAAGCTTACTGTACAGAAAGGGTTATGATAAGGAAGGCGAATATATTAGTAATCTCATCACTATATTTTTCATAATGCCAAATATTATGCAATCGTGAGTTTTCCGATGACTTCGCTGATTTCACAGGATAATCTGACCATATTTTTTACTGATATTCCCCGTCACTAACCATAATCGAATTCAAAAGGAAAGCAAATGATAATCTGTTCTTCTAGAAAACTTGTGTAGTAAAGCTCTATCAAAAATTTTACACTCATGCTTGGTTATCTTTTCTACTTATCCTACCCTGAGCGTCAGTGATGAGTATCTTTAGGCTTGTTATAGGATTATTCTATCTCACAAGTTCAGAAGAACATGAAAGATTACTACATCTAGTATTTCCATTTATCATAATTTTCATCCCTTTGCTGCCTCTATTTTTACTTACGTCATGGCAGTTGGTTATCACTTTAAACTAGCTTTGTCAAGATTTTATGCTGTCTTAAGCTTCTCATCGATGTCAACTTTTGCTGCGAGCAAAGTTTCCGGTCTAGTGAAATTCATAGGAGAAAACTTGTAAATTTTTCAAAAGAAAAGTTTTCGTTTTTACAGTACAGCGGCAATACACCAAGTACCATTCTACGAAATCATAAAGGGTCTTGAATTATTTTGTTCAGTTATTGTTTTTGAAGTAAAACTTTGAAGTAGTCGAAACTCAAAACTTAAAAGCAATATAAAAACTTTTAGGGTAGCATCTTGTAAATAGCTACAGAGAAATAATGTGATGAAAACGAATGTTACAAACCCGTTATCGCTACCTTAAAGTATATATCTTAGTGAACAATGTACAATAGCTTCTCAAAATAATGATGTCTATGTCTATTGTAAAGGCTCTGTGGTAAGAGGAAGCCCCTTTTTGTGATTGGACTTTTATCTCATGTTTTAACTATTCTCTCTGATAAATGCTTATATCTGATTCGTATATGCAATAAGTATACAAATGGTGCATAAAAAAAGACTCGACGATTTTCAATCGTTTGTCCAGAAAAAGTTTGTTTGAATGCTAAAATCAGAATATATGCTTGAATACTTTCACAAAGACACAATCAATAATGATTTGCAAAGGGTTTTTTACATACCCAGCACAACCTCCACCTGACAGTTCCGTCTTCTAGTTGAGAAGGACCACAAACCCATCATAGCTGTGGCATATACAAATTGTCCGACTTTTTTTTGTCAGAAAAGTGAAATTCTAGGAAATAACTCAAGAAGTGTGAGTCGTTGTAAATAATTGCTTTATCACTTTCACTAAAAGGAATATAATGCAGAACAAAGAAGAAATGAGAAATAATTTAAAATCATTTTTTCGCAATTCTGTATGTTTTTACTATTACATTCTCTCAAAACTTTCACTCAAAACTCTTATCGACTTTCACTTTTGCAGACTACTTTATCCACCATATTAAAACGATTTGCTAGTATATTGCGAAACGAACTTTTTGAGTACGACTAAAATAAAAATGCTCACTTGTATATAAATTCCGCAGATTTCTTTCTGAAAATCTGAATCCTCAAAAGTAATTTCACTTCTGTTTCATCATTTTCTTCACCCTCCACTGAATTCTTCAAGTGGATAGTATACAAAACAGATTGCTTTCTACCAGTAAAAACTACATTAAGCCACTATAGTTATTTTCGATTGACGTTTCTTTCACTGTTTTATTCAACCAATATCGCAAATACTTTCCTGAGCAATTCACCGCAAATATTGCTTATCGAGAGGGATTCCTAGCATGCATGCCTAGTTTAACTAGCAACTTAACCACCAAACTCTGGTAGAAATTGATTTCCAATCTTATCGAATTTTAATGTATCTAGATTATGCTATCTTATACTCTCAGTACAACTGTAATTATTTTATTACAGCGACACAAAAGAAGAAAAAACGTATTTCTAACTGACATCACTCCATTTTTAGTCAGTGTTATGGCTTGATGCTGTCTTGACCACAACTGACAGACAACTCAAGCCAGCACCGTTCCAAGCGTTTGTATTTGTTGCATGTATACGAATAGCAGCCACAGCAGCGGGATGCTTTCTTTAGCAGACTCCATACCAATACCGTAACTCTGCACTCGACACATTATGAGAAACTGGGTAAAAGCGGTAGGAAAGGTAGCACATGAATTTACTTTACCTTATCTATGCTATTCTCTTTTCTGCTTTTACAATGCTTTGGAATTGAGCTCGATGAGTAAAGCAACATGTAACGTTATATGTACATACATTCATGCCTACATTTAAACT
>JAHZNG010004192.1:0-10285 GCA_027744375.1 Orchesellides sinensis | reverse complement strand
GTCCACTGTTAGAAACAAGTGGATCTGGCTTTGCTTGGGCATCTTTTTACATACAATTTGATTATTGACTTACTTTATATGCCTTCTCTATGATTTTTGTATTTACACTTCTGATGCCCAAATAGCAGCAACAAATAAAGTATTTTAGCATTGTTTTAAACCAAGTATTTTTATTTATAGTAAATGTACAAACATGCAAGCAACTTTATTGTGTTGAATAAATTGAATACACTATGTAGTACTAGTACTAAATTGCTCAATTCGTTTTTCAGTCTTCGGCAACATAAATTATAAGAAACAGAAAGTGATTGCATAATGGCATTATTGTAGAAAGCATTTGGATCGATGTACATGATTTCTTTCAATTGTTTTGGACATGTTATTATATATGCATGTCATACACATTAAGATTAGAAACCTTCAGGCGATTTCTCTAACCTATGTACATTTTAATTTGACAATAAAACTGTTCGATGATGGGGAATAGTTACACCTTAGAATATTTCGCGTAAGTATAGAAAGGTTGCTAAAATGGATGACCTAAGACCCTAATGAAAAGAGCTAAGAAAGAATAGCTCTTTTCCGTATTGGTGATGGGTTCACAACTCATCCATGCATTTACCTTATCATTTCATACATTTCTGATAACTGAGCAGTCAGTATGGATACCAAAGAAATCGTACCTAAGGTAACTGTCACCTGCGTTCGCGTCATTTTCAAAACATTTCCTGGTGTTCAATGATCATAGAATTCTGAAAGCTTTTTGCTTGCTATGATGTACCATTGATTGTTTTACATTCTTCAGCCCTCTACGGTGCCCTACTACACCTATATGCATTAAAAATTTGCCAAAATAAGTTGTACTCCCTTGAATTTTAAAAGCTGTGCTGTGTATGCGCCTTTCTGTCTACAGAATTATAAATATTAACTCATCATGGAGGTCACCGATGGAACCTGTTTGGTTGAAAAGGACGAGGTATTCAAATTCACAACCCTTTCTAAACTGACTTTTGGAGAAGTGTATAGAGATGCTCATAAGCTGCATATCCGGTGGGACGATGCTGATACAACAACGGGTCGCACAGAGGAACTTGTGACCACTGCAATTAGTAAGACCAAGGTAGGTCATTGGTTAAGTTAATCTACAAAAAAGTTGGTTAAACCATGAAATCAGAAAGCAATGTAAGAAACAATTTATCCGATAAATGGGTATTTGTTTAGTTGTTCCTCACCAACAGACCAATCTATATTGGGAGCTTGATTCGTAGCAAGAATGACCGCGTCGGGTTTGTCACCCACACGAAGCACAGGATTAATGGAGTTGTTGAAAAACTAGGAGCCGATGGGAAGGTTCAAAAGTACGTCGTTCCTGGAGTGTCTGAAGAGCAACTCGAGAAACCAATTGTAATATCCTATATAAATCTAACACTACACAAAATAGACTTCCAACCAAGTTTTCTAGCCTTACGAAATCGGATCCAGCATCGTTTACCAAGGGTGGGTTGGAAAGGTGACAAACGTTGAGTTGAAAACCAAGTGGGAATTCTCTAAGCCAGGTGTCTCAGCTTCAGTGAACATTCCGTTAGAAACACTAAACCAGCGGAAATTCACTTTAGGACAAACGGTACAAAAATATCCTGAAGATTTGAAATACCAAAGCGCTTACCAATCAAAATCGTGGAATTGGTTGGGTTTACGCAAGTGGCATGATGGACCTGCAACTCTTTCGGATGTTGAGGTACTACTACCTACCTCCAAAAAATAATTTTATTTATGAAGTCATATTAAATATGTGTATTCTTTAGATGTAGATATTTTCATAACTGGATTTATAAACACGTTGTAAATATCTTTATTGTTTGTAGGTTAAGTCAATCTCAGTAGTATGGATCGAGCCAATAGGTCCCCTGTTGGAGAAACCTCAGGTCAAAATTGAAACTCCGGAGGAGTTGAAACTTGTGCAGCCGTTTCATTTCTGTAAGGATGACTGGAGTTATTTCAAAAGAGGCGAACGCTTCTTCACTACCTGGACGAGCGAGATGGCAAGTAAAACATTGAGCTATGAAGATTGGCAAGCTCAAACCTGTCTACAAGCAACTAACATTATTCTGACTGGCTCTGCATCTTCTCCGAAGCGGTTGAAAGAGGTTAGTTACTAAACTACCATATTAATTATGTCCATACAAATGTAGTAAAACTCCACTTTCTATTTAGGAACCGTTGTTTTCGATTGGTGAAAAAGTCGCATTGAAGTGTAAATACAAAAATCATAGAGAAGGCATATAAAGTAAGTCAATAATCAAATTGTATGTAAAAAGATGCCCAAGCAAAGCCAGATCCACTTGTTTCTAACAGTGGACTGTCTCCTTTCAAAAAGAAAGTAGCAGCAACAGCAACTGGAGAAGAAAGTGATACTGAGTCAGCTTCATCAATCCAAAGTAAACCATTCAGTATCATGAGACCGTTAACCAATGGTCGTATGTCAGTTGTTCAGAAAGTCCAGATTGGTGTGCTTGACGAGGCACCAGCGGTAGCTGCAGCATTAACTAGCTATAGTTCCCAAATAGCTAATAAAGCAGCATCTAGACCATTGTTACTTCAGAGTAATGAAGGTATGTAAAACTGAAGCAATTGAGAAAGTTATTCTTTCAGAAGGAATTAAAGAAGAAAGCGAAATAACAGACAAGATGATACAATCAAGTGGAAAAGGCAGGCAAATGGGGGTGAGCTTCCTGCAGCCACAGAGGAGTGGGATAAAATCCTTCCTGACGTCAGTGATTATTCTTCTGGTGGTGCAGGTTCACCTCTCGACAGCAGTGTTCCACCTTCTGACAATGGTGATCTACACCCTGCCAATGGTAAACCCCTTGGCAGTCCAACAAGTATTGCATTCGATGAGATTCAGGGTGGTGATGGCGGTCAGGCTGGTGTGATCAGGGTGGTAATCAAGGTGGTAATGATCGGAAGTGGTGGAGGCGGAGGTGAGGAAACCCAGGATCAATTGACTAGTCTTACAATGACCTTTAATGAAGGAGACAGTAAAGAAGACATAAACCTTCAAGAACGTGAGAATGAATTGGATAGCAGATTGGATAGACTACGAAGATTTATATGTGTGAAGGTGGAACAATGAGACGGCCATTTTTAAGACCATGTACATACTGTGCTCTAAAGCGAATTCAACGACCGGAATGTGGATTTAATGTAAATCAAGAAACTGTCATGGTCAACTATCGACCAAAGGGCCTTGAACCTAGCAACTTTCCATGTATTTGGCCATGTATCAAAATATTTGATCCAATTCAAAGATGTTATATCCAAAATCCAAACACAGCCCTTGACAGTATTCAGTTGTAAGGAGAACCTGCTCCTGACTCCTGACACTGAGCTCTCAATTCAGGAGAAGTACTCGGAGCAACTATGCCAAAGTATGAAACTGGTACTAACTTCAAAGCATCCCACACCCGTAGGATGGCTTCCAATGCGCATAGACACCATTGCTAAAACGAGCGAAAACAATGGAGATGAAAAAATTAGAGGGGATGCGTCAAGAAACAAGCGTGGTGGTGGTGGTAATACGCAAAATCATTATGGTTCGAAAACAAGCCGAAATGACCAGTTTAAAGCAAGCAAAGCAAATGCAAATGGCAGAAGATTTGGTCCAGCAAACATTGACCCTGTTACAGCAGACTCGTCGTATTACGACTATGACGATGATATATTTCGCAGAAGAAGGGTTGCCACTGCTAGATCCTGAAATTCAGATTCCGACGAGGAAGATTCCAACCCCTCTTAGCCGTAATATGTAGATAAGTCGATGAAATAAAATAATTTAGTGTATTTTTAGATTTATAAGTATAGCCTTCGCATAAAAATAAATCAAATTTTGTAATTCATTTGCTGAAACAATTTACGTTTTCAATTAAATAAAAAATATACTAAATAGGTCGTTATTCAGAAAGATTAGTAGTTAATAAAGCCAAATTAATGCAGAAAGTAATATTTACGCAACTAACAATTAATTTTTCGTACGCATTCTTACATTTTTTGCTTGTATTTAGGTTTTCATACAAATAACTATGCATCTTTTTGACACACACGCTTTTGCGTAATTCATTGTTACATTATCCGGCCTTCGTTCTGAAGCAAAAATTTTTTGAAACAGAGCGAATGCAGTTTCAAAGCCATAAAAATTTACTTTTGTTATGTTATTATTAATGTAAGAGAAAAATGCACTTTACTCGTTTTGGATTTCTTTCATTACTTAACGGGAGTGGACATACCACATTTATTCTAAGGGTTTTAAATGTTATTGACGTACGCGTGTGCTTATGCATATAAGGAAAGCTGCATTTAATAGCCCAACGCCACAGCATGAGTGAAATTCATGAACTGTGAAATTTTAAAATGATACATACTCACGATGAACGTACATTAGCTGTAGTAATAATATGCTTTTGTTGAAAATTATGTACAGAGAGTACAGACACGGTATGCAATATATTTAACGTTGATTTTATTGCAGCAGGAAATGCTACTACATAGGTAAACATTATATGTAGAGGGGATATAAAACCCGAAAAAGAATTCATCTAGGTATTCCCTGCTCAATTAAATATTACGGTACATTTGAGGAGTAAACCCATCCACTCTTAATTTTACCTTGCCATAAATACTCCAATAATAACACACGAACCCCAAGCAATGAAGTTTTGGTTGATCTTAGGAAGACTGTTGATGATTTATAAAGAAATCATATTCTGAGGGAATGTAGATGTCCGATTCTTACCACTTCGAAATTGCATGTGACGTACATGCTTACTTACGATTGTACACTGTATATCATGCATAGGGCTTTTTATAAGTACAGACAAATGTGGTTGAAAGATGGTCTGATCATGAAAATATGTTGGATTTATTGATTGCCAAATGGAATTGGAAAGATAAACGATAATGCAAACTACACATTTTTAGTTGCTTATCAATTTTCTTGGCTCGTTGAACCGAAGAAGCTAATGATATTTGAATGAACAGGAGGAACAAAAATATATTGAAAATGATGATACAAAGATAAGTCTGCATTCACTTAAATACACTACGCTCAATATAGGTAAGGTATTCTAGTACGTAAAATCCATGTAAAGTTGAATTGTGTGTATGTTTACAATAATTTCCTGGACTTATCTGAAAAATCTCCATGTATCTCCCATCAAGAAATAATGATATTTCTTCAAAAATAACGATTAAACATGCATTTGAATCAAAGGCAGGAAACCGTACGAACCATGAGCATATTTTTTGGCAGAAGCATCAGATACACTTTTTTGAAGAGAACGCTTATCCTGTAATAGATAAGGTATACATTCATGAACCTCATTACAACTCCCAACCTTTGCTTTGTCGACTAAAAGTGGACTAAACTAAATGTGTCGAAACGAAAGAGTGCCTTATTTTCAAAACGATCTCATATATATTTGCTTCTTTAATTATAAGGTTCTTTTATGACCTTCGAGCTTCACTTACTTACAGCCCACGTCCTAGTATATAAATGCAAATTATCCCTTTTCTCGTCTTATCTATGCATAATATCTACCTACTCACCGAAAATTAGGTTTGCTTTTTTGTGAACAAACTTGTGTGTTGCCTACCATTTGAAAAGATCCTTCTTCACTTACATATTGAGACGATTACTTAACACTCTGAATAAAATCGTTTACTGAAAAACATATTTGAAACGAAGAAAGTTTTATTCTACGCAGGAGACATTGCAATATGCCTAAGAAAATATATACAACAACAGCGTTATAGCGAGGGTTGAATAATTCCTGAATACGGGAGGGAGGACTCTTTCGAAGGATAAACTCATAAATTTGAGATATTCAGTGAATTTACATACATAATTTGAATAGTAATAGTGAGTTTGTGAAAATACTGTGTTTTTGTGCTGCACATTTGAGTTTGCTCTTATATGAATACCAAGCAAAATAAAAACTAACTTCATTTTGATTGCTGATACCAATGTGAAGTACCTGTGTATTTTTACAAATCACCTTTAATCACGTCAATCACACACCAGCATCGGCAGAACTTGGAACTAAATGACAAAGCAGTTCACTCGTAAAATACTTCAAGAACGCATTTCATTAATTTATTTTCAAAAATTATTAAACGATTTCTTTAAACCATTGCATTGCAATACTGTTACAATCAATGTAGATTTTTACAAATCTAAACTAAGCGAAGCTGCAAGCTTTTAGCTTAAACTCTACAGAATGTGTGAAAATATTTAGTTATTTTTCTGATCTTAATCTAGATCATTATATTTTGTTAAATCTTCTTCCGGTGTTTACAAACATACAAATAAAGTAGCTTTTGTATAGAAAACTAAGGAAAGAAGTATTTTATTAAACTTGACTCATTTTTAGGGGCCAAGTTTATGAATTATATGGAATAGTGTGTATTGTAGTATTTTAGTACAGGAGGAAGTTTAGAATACTTTAATAGGGTTTTAGTTTTTTAGCTGGTTAAATATTTTCTTTAAACACGCTAATTAGGCTAGATATAGATTAAAAATCGTGAAGAAGCATACTGTCTATACTGTAGTAAAGTATAATAGCGGTATGGAAGATGATCTGGCGTCATCCCTGTCAGAGCATAAAAATGAAAACATGGAGGAAAAAGAAAACCATCCCAAACCTCATCCAGAAACACGAATAAGTGCTTTGGGGAAATCCTCTTTGTGCATCCCCAGCACTGCAGGATTGTTGTCAACTGGAGAAAATAATGGGAGAAAACCTTTTAGAAAAATAAGTGGGGGCAGCAGTAGTAGTGGTAGCAGCTCTTCTTCAGGTCTTGGTGGGAAGAAAACTCCTCTACAGAAGCAAATGAGTTCCGGGAGAAAGATTAAATGCGTTTTAATCGGGGATAGTAAAACTGGGAAATCAGCGCTGGTCCGAACATTCCTTCATGGACAGAGCATGGTCTCCGATTATACGTCAACCACTCAGGATATTCATATTTTTACTTCGGATGGTGCTATTGCTGTAACAGGCCAAAATCAGGATAAGGAAAATGGAACAAAACAAGAATTTAATATGGACACGAAGAAAGATGTCACGCTGCAAATTTGTGACACTGGAGGAGAAGTAAGTCGCATTTTAAAATATAAATAACCTTTTTCGACCATTTGATGTGAATATATAAACGTTACATATTATGCTGATTTTTTAACAGGAGAAGATGGACAGACTTCGTCCACTTTGTTACAGCCAGGCTCAAATGGTCATCATTTGCTTTAGCGTGATGAATCCAGTTTCTTTTGCGAACGTAACGATGAAATGGCTTCCAGAGGTAGTTGAAGAAAAAAGTTTTTTTTATCTATCTGTGTGATAGCTTTTGCGTGTTTATAAATTTTAATTTTTGTATTTCAGGTTAAGCGTCATGGAATAGTGACGGAAGATCCGGAAAACCCATTAAAACTATTGCTAGTCGGAACTCAGTCAGATCTCCGGTCAAACGTGAATATGCTCCTCAAATTGATGGATGATGGACTAGCTCCGATCTCTGAAACGCAGGCATTACGCCTTGCTAGCAAAATCGGGGCCTTAAAATATGTGGAGAGTTCCTCTTTAACTCGCAGCAATGTCAATGTATATCTACACTACACAGAAGTACCTATAAAAAGTTAAACCAAATTCTAAAAACTAAGTTTTGATATTTCTATTTTCAGCATATTTTTGACCTTGTCATGACCTATGGGGAAGGAAAGGTTCTTCCAAAACAACTCGTCGGATTAGACATGGATACTGGATTTCAAGGAAAAATTCTTCCCAATCTTACAGAGAGGAAACTTATTTTCTGGCGTCGGTGGAGAGTGCGACAAAACAAGTCATCTAGAATGAAGCGTCTTGCGCTTTTACCTTGCCTATTCTAATGACAAAATGTCAATTTGTATGAAGCATATTTCAACGTCTGTATTTTTGGCAAGTTTGCAACTCTCTTTATCCAAAATGTCAGAATTCACTCAAACTTTAACCCATCTCAAGAAATAGTGTTTCTCATGTTGCAGGAACAATAGTCCTTTACGGGTTATGTGAAAATTACCAATAAGCAATTAATGGCTAAGTAGTTAAGTCAAACTTTATATGACACTAATCTTTTGGCCACTGGCTATATATTGGAGAAATATGAGAAGAATGTTTAAAACACTTTTATTAATACTTCTGTGTTTAATTAATGGAAGTAGAAACATTTTCTTTTTAGGCTAATTATGCCTACACAAGCTCTTACTGATGCTGCAATTTGCATTTTAGTTTTTAATGCATAGACACATTAATTTTTTATTAATGGAAGTAGAAACATTTTCTTTAGGCTAATTATGCCTACACAAGCTCTTACTGATGCTGCAATTTGCATTTTAGTTTTTAATGCATAGACACATTAATTTTTTTTTTTCATATAATTACTGTTTTTTGTTTTAATGCGTACAGCATTAATATTAACACTTGATCGATGCAATCGAGTAAACACTTAGTTAAGTTCAATCTGATATAAATATTCGTGAGAAGACAAAGTAAGCTTTCTTACCCTAAATATAATAATTGTAATTTATTAGTTACACCCAAACTCTTTAACTGCTGAAAAGAATGGGTACCTAATTAGGTATGTTTATATTAATATGTGGGTAGTCTCATTAAGCTTTGTAATTACTTACCATTAGTTTAAATATATTAGTATTGTATAGAATGCGATAGGCTTGTATATTGCCGTTAAGGATGTAATATGAGTGTGAGTATGAATCAATCGTTAAGGCATATCGGTATAAATACAGGTCTTTAGAATGTCCATAATTAACAACAATGTGGTATCACCTGTCACTGTGTTGTGTGACACCACGCCTGTTTGTTAACGTATGCTTAGTCATGAAAAACTTTCCCGAGTAACATTGAGTGCTGCAATAAAATATGTAAACGATAATGTAACTTGTACGTTAATTGTTTGTAGTTGCATCATAAATCCACGTGTACAACTAATTGAAAGTATTGATATATAATATACGTATATCTTTTCCCACCCAGTAAGTAATAATCATTAGGATTTGTGTCTGTATTTAATTGTCACCTGCTCATTTATCAGCATTACCATTTAAATAAAAAGAAATGAACGGAGGAGGGAGTTTCCAGCGGAAGTAAACATTACTCAAGCTTCCAATGATAAATCGCGTATATCTTAAACTTTTCTATGTAACTTTCAACTCAACAATGCTACTTGGTGAAGCACGCTAATATCTAATGAAAGTGATAAAGTATAAATATCTACAATAATAGAATCTAACTTCCAGTTTTAAAAATAACTTCTTTTTTAACTGAAGTTTTGTCGCTTTCATAATAATGGGTCAAGTGCCGTTTTGAGGTGCATAGTTAATATATTTCCACAGTTATAATTAAATATCTACAATAATAGAATCTAACTTCCAGTTTTAAAAATAACTTCTTTTTTAACTGAAGTTTTGTCGCTTTCATAATAATGGGTCAAGTGCCGTTTTGAGGTGCATAGTTAAAGTATTTCCACAATTAAAACTATTTTCAATTGAATTAAATTGAGTTCAAGTATTATATTGATTCTTGCTACTGATTTGCAGATGAGAACTCATATACTTCTTGTGGTCGCTTTTTGTGCATTTACAATTAACGGCTTTCCTCCCCTGATTCCCGATGATGGTATCAACATACCCAGCGTGCACGATCCCGAAGGAGGATGGCGATTTAAACGATCTTTCGATTTAGTAGCCGGGCTGTTGACTGCTTTTACAACCGGGTACGCGTCACCTATTCCACCTATAGGCCATGGATTTAGAAGACCGCTTCCCTACGTAAGAGGCTACCCTAACTATTCTTACTACAATCGCTTTCCGCCTATATACTCAGGATATTATGGATTAAGTGGGTTTGGTTTTCATTAACACTTTTAGGCAAATGTATTTATTGGTACAAATTCACCTTACAAAAAATAAACTTCAAATTACGAATTGTTACACATTCCGGTAGCAAATATCACATCATTAAACTAAAAATGAAATTAAATTCATCCTTAACTACTACCATATTCGGATCAAAAATATAAAAAATACAGCAAATTAATGCGAGAAAAGTTAAACTGAATTCACTAACACATATCATACAAATAAAATATTGAGCAGAACCTTAGCGTGCGTTTGATCTTAAGTAAAACTCGTTACTTATAAATACTTAAGAATATATTCGAAGAAGTGAAACAATCGGTTTCC
>JAHZNG010004191.1:0-11906 GCA_027744375.1 Orchesellides sinensis | reverse complement strand
TACTTTACATAGCAAACAAGCAACATTGCATAATTGCATACCATGTTCCATGAAGCATTAGTATAGCCATAGCTATAGCATTAGCATTGCCTAAGCTTCATTCAGACAGATAGCAGCTCACAGTGCACAAGTGCTCCTATGTTGAACAAAGACGAGAGAACTCAGAGCTCTTTCCTATTTATCCTGATCCTGATCCTCCAGAAGACACCCAAAAATATATCATTTTTGATCTCAACATGGCGCGAATAGGGTGGATTTTTGTGGCCGGATTTTTATCCAGATTTTGTTTATTTTTAACTAATTTTCATAAAATTTTTCACAAACGGGTGGAGATTTCTACACCGTTAAATTCGTGGTTGAGAGGTAAGTAGAAAAATATAATAATTAAAGTGGTGTTATTATGGAATGTCAGCTGATTTGGATGACAGAGTCAGCTGTCAAAATATAAGTTAATTGTGAGTTTGGAGGGTAGTGGAGTGATTGGGACGAGTGGAGTTGTCTGATTATGAATGTAGTATAATGTGAATGTTTTGTTTGTCTGTTGTCTGTTTTTTAGTTCAAGAAGGATTATTTCTGAAGGGCAAGCAGATAAATCCGTATACCGGTGACACTTACCATGAGACACCGGTCACTTTACTGCTGGCGGAGTATCTGCAAGGGCTTCCGGATATTGGTCTGTACCTGGTGTTCATTATGGCGGATATGATAACTGCGGTGATCTTGGCGATGGCTGTGGAGGAGGCGAGATCATTTTATGTATGGGAAAAATAACAATTTTTTATGGAGGTGAAGAAGATAAGTGGGTGGACAGCACTTAACTGAGGAAGTTGGATTATTTTTGGTTTACAGTTGATGAAGTCACAAAAGGATTCTAAGTATGCGTCAGAAGAAAATCAGCTGAGGATTCCGGAAAAGGAAGATTATGGACAGTATGTGATCATGGCGTATTTGTTGAATCCCTTTTGCGTGATGAATTGTGTTGGGCAAACGACGACAGTTTTTGGAAATCTTACGTCGGCTGTAGCAATGTATACCATGCTTAAAGGTAATTGCTAATTAGTAAATATTAGTTGGTCTATAATTTGTAGAACAGGAAGGATTAAAAGTTAAAAAAACATGTGTTATTGATTTTATAGGATATCGGTGGACGTGTGGAGTCAGCTTCGCCCTGGCTGCCTATCAAAGTATGTATCCAATTAGTTTGATTTTTCCAGCGGTCATTTGCATTTATGACAAGGATGTACAATGGAAGAAGGAACAGTGTTGTTGGAAACTTTCTGTCATAAAGACTCTAATAGCTTTCTTACTGCCCATGGCTGGTTTATTCGTTTTATCAAGCCAGATTTTGCAATGGTTGGGATTTCTTAGATCGGACTTATGGCTTTATGTGAGTTAAGGAGGATATGAATGCATAATTTTATGTTATCATCATTACAATAAGTTTGTGGGTTAATCATTACAATTTTATCGGTTTTTTGATGAGCCATCTCTTCTGATATACTCACTCCATGTTCTTCTGGCAATATTTAAATCGTATCCATCTATTGGGGACGTTGGATTTTACCTAGCTCTGCTTCCAATGTGGAAGCACTTATTTCCATGTATGTCGACTTTTGTTTATAAAAAAAGATCGAAAGTATTAGATATTTTATAAGGATTTTTCAATGGAATGTCCAAATTGTTTTAGTTATGCAACAGAAATTCTTGGTGGGATGCTTTTTTATTGCAACGGCTGTTTTGGCGCCTATTCAGTGGTTCCTCTGGATATATTCAGGCTCAGCAAATGCCAACTTTTATTTTGGAGTAACTATTGCATTTGGGACTGCACAGGTAATATCTATTTATACCCACATTGATTTAATATGAATATTCATAATTTGCAATTTTAAAACTGTCAAACTGACTGTTCCAGATATTCCTTCTTACGGATGTTCTTTTGGCTTACCTCAAACGAGAATATTATTTGAAGCATGGGCTGTCAAAGAAAATCGACGGAAAGCCTGCTGGACTGAATTTGAGATGAAACTGCAGGTACTAGCTTGTGTGTTCTACTAAGTCAACATGTATTTACAATTCCAAATACTTATTGTACTCATCTTTTTTAAATCTGCATTTTATTGATAAAAATGTGTAACTTTGTAAGTTCTGTTTTTACATATCTATTTGCATAATTAAATCATTACAAACCAAATGTACTTTGTTGTGTTATTGAGTATGAAAAAACCATTTAGCCTAATCTTTAGTTTATTAGAGTGTAGATTAAGTACTTTTTAATTTATTCTTGTTGTTGTGATATCTTTTACAAAGATATTAAATCGAATAAGAAACTTTGGGTTTTTTTATTGCAGTATATTTGTAATCTTATATTATTCAGCTGGTGGTGGACAACATTCCCAATCTTCTCCCCATCTTTCCTTCTCCTCTGTCCTTTCCTTGATAATCTCACTAGCATGCTTTACTTCAGGGCAACATAATGGTTTTACTTCAAACTGACACGGTATTTCACCTCCAAGAGGTTTGAAGCGTAATGAATCATCCCAGACGAAGTCGGCCTAATTATAGTTATTTAAATTATTACTTATGAGACAAATATCTCGATAAATAGAAAAGACCTATGTAAATTATATTGCATTAGTACCTGATATGTCGAAAAGTGGTCAAATGGAGGTCTAGTATCTGCTGGTCTTCCTCCTTCCAGACAATAATAAGGCATACACTTGGGTGGGAACCCTTTGTCGTCATACTCGGCATGAGCTTTCCTTGCTTTTTCCTTTTCCATATATGAAAAAATTACTATTAATGTTGTAAAATATGTCAAAAATAGTTTAAACTAAATGTAACATCTTGCCTGGTGCTCCCTTGAGCAGTATTTTGGTATATCGCTAAAAGGAGGGAATTTATACGATGCTCTGTATATGGATTCCTGACACTCTGGTGGATACCGACATCTTTCTTTTTCCAGTTTCTCCATCAACCGATATTTCGCTTGTTTTATAGCTTGCTGGGTTGGGAACTGGTTTTGAACCGGACATTCTCGAGTACCTCCTGCGCATAAAAGTTTTGGCCTTCGAGGGGGAACTCGGGGGTCAGGTACATACCGTGGGGTGTTCCAAACGATAGGATACTTCCTTGACGGAATGGTGGCAGCTTGATGAAGCTTACCTAATTAATAGGCAAGGATGAAGGAATTATTGTCAGGAAGAACATCATGAGGTAATTAATAGGTTTATATACAATGTCTCAGTCTCATAGAGACTTACATGGATATTCACAGCCACAGCAGGCATCGCATACTTTAGCATCTTCAGGACATGGACAGCAGGGAATAGGCCTTGGACATCCACAACAATCCGACGTATCTGTGCCAGGTTTAATTAAGTTTTCCTTCAACAGTTTTGGCTGAGGTGGTTTGATCTTTTTTGTTGAGTATCTTATTTCTATTCCACAGGGATTTTTGCATCCCTATTTTAGAATAACAACATTACATGTTTAATTGGACGTCCTTGGAAGTTCATGGTAATTTGTATCATTTAAAATCTCCAAATCGCTTCCTATATCAAACAAACCTCATCATCACAAGGCTGCGCTGAACAACCTCCGCATGGTTCCTGCTGCCCACAGACCTGTCCGAAATGGGCTTGTGGCATATCAAATGAACGGGCATACGTAGTTTAAGTCGTGAATGGGCATAAAAACTGCTTTGGTAGAAATGTTCCCTGTAATTTACCCAATCGATATATCATGAATACATTTTACATGAATCATACAATTTACTCTGGAATGTGCATGTAAAAAAGTGTATTAGAGGTAAGCATTTGGTGCGTATAAACAGTTCTGTAATTACAAATTGTGGTCGAACTCCATCAACCACACGGTGTCTTCTTGTTGAAGCATCGTTGAAAACACAATCATTGAAGTCACGATTGTACGTTGATTCAAAGCGTGATCTGTGGATAATATTGGGACATGCAAACAATTTATGTTAATTGATGAAGGTAAATTAGTTGAGAAATTCGAGGAGCTGGTAGTATAGTTGGTAACCTTTCTACTGGAGGAGTACAGTCACAATACGGAGGGACTCCAAATCTCGGTCCTTTGCTAAAGGAGTACTAAAAAGTAGACATGCATAATAGAATGTCTTCAGTTTCCTCAGAGATGGATAGAATGATATTGTTCAAAAGTTGGTCATATATTCATACATACCCTTTGTTCCCAAACATTTTCAGGAAACGCCGCTTGCGGTGTAAAGCTTTTAGATACGACTGGACTGCTCCATTGCTTATAATTTCCGCCATACTCGGAACTACCCGTTTTATGTTGGCATTGTGGTGGGACTGGTATGCTTAAAATTGAAAATCATAAATGCACGTTATACATTTCCCAGTTCCATGATGCTTGAAAGGAAAATGATAAGGATTGTAGATAATAAAATACAAATACCCTCCTCCTGTTTGTGGGAAACAGTCGCACATTTTTGTAATCTGAACAAGTTTTCTCTCAATGTATTTTTAATGATGTGTTGGTTTTAATTACGCAATTTGTGTATGAGAGCACTGGTCAGGGAATCCCCCACAGTTAAGAAATTTACTTTTCTAATGAACAACAATCTTTGGCTTTAATTTTTTATATGTATCTAGATTCAAGGTTTTTGTAAAAAACATTCATGTAAGAAAGTTCTTGATTATTCTGTAATTTTGCATACGTCTACCTACGTAACCATAGCGTGCTATAATGGACTTCCTTTGTATTTCGATAAGAAGCTTGGATCTTATCGACATTGCTCGGAGCCGAAGCATTGTATGTCGTTGTTATCGACTTCAAAACCTACTAAGCCACAATGCTAGCAATAAATAAACTTCTCGTGGATTTGATTAGATTCCAGAAGGATTTCTACATCATTCACATATTCATGATTTACACATATTTCATGATATAAATGTTGATAATTATTTATTTCACATGGATAAAAGATACAATATTTCATCTTATTGCAATATCTCAGTTTATATTTTATATAATGTCTACTTGTGCAAAAAACATCAAGAATATATCATAAATAAACATGATGGAGCTTTTAATGTATTGCATTACATGGATGGATGGATTGCATGGTAATTCATAATTTAAAACCAATTCCAAACATCCACTGTAGACAAGTAAGTCATCTGCTGAATACGTGATTAACACGAACATATTCGACAGGTACAAAATAACATTTTGGAGTGTACGCAAGCCTGTACAGCTTTAAATAGGATTAACCCGACCCTACATGCGTCATCCGCCACTCCCGCAGGAAATTAATAAAAACAGCGCGTTGTCATTAAAACTCTCTGCGTGCCAACTGATGACCAACGTCAATGATGATGATGTACGCAGGTACACAGTAATCACGCAGGTAGAGAATTACTCCCACGGTCCAAGGGATCCGGAACCGATGTCGGCGACGTAATTTTCTGCGGATAAAATGTCCATTGATAAAATCAATATCAAAAATGTTTTGGGGAGAGCAATTAAAATCATCTCTGGGAATGAAGTACAAGTGACACGTCCATACAGTTGCAGTACTTCAAAATTCGAGTTAGATACTATTGTTGTAATGTTTAAATTATCATGTACATACATTACACCATATGTCTACGAAAAGCAGCTATTGACGTGTTTCCACTATTGTCTTGCAGGGCTATCATTTTCATTATACTATTATACTCAATCTTTATACATTAATAGGGCTCAAGTTTGAGAAATTTATTTAGGACTGACCCACCAATAAATCAAGTTCGAAGATTTTTTACGTTTTGTGCACCCTGATCATAGAGCAATAGCTTTTTTGTCAATCAAAATTTCAATTATATTTGAGGATAACTTTTTGCATGACTTTGAGGAATACGTCGACTGTTTGTTATTTCCACCGAATTTTTGGTCAGTACATGCCAGAGTATACATACTTCACAACGTGGTCGAGGTAGAAGACGGGGAAGGCCCGGAGCAATGCCTACTATAAAAAGTCCACGTCTACGTAAAAAACTAAGGTTGTTTAGTTAAAATGCAGATCTCATTTTTATGACAATAATTAATCTTTAAAAACATATACCAAATTACTTAATTCCAAATCATTTCATCTAAATTAAGAAGCACCTACAACTTGACCTCACCGGCTTTTTCTCCCACCGACATATTATTCCACCGACTTATTATTACCACCGACATTCTATCTGTGGAAAAGTAATGTCACCGATATCGGTTCCTAAACCCACGGTCTAATTGATTTAATACTGTTTTTATTATTGCTGTTTTTTCGTAACTTTGTAGATTGCATAGTATGAAAATAAATATATAATGTTGTATACTAATTTACCTGGAAAACCTTGTACTAATTAACCAATCATGCTAAAATCACCCATCCCAGTATTCCATAATATTAAGGAATATGTACTAAGTACATTTCATTTTTTAATTGACTGCATACGTATTGATATATTGTATCATTGGATTATATATTTAATAAATTATTATCTTTCTGTAACTAAAAGCTCATGCTTGGGGGGACAAAGAATAAATCCCGACCGTGGTCCTAAGTATGGTGGTGGTGCAACGGGGTTTAAGGCAAATCTATACTTTTGCAAAATTCCCGTAAAAAACAGGAAATATTCGTTCATTGCCAGCATTTCTCCAGGGCAGGACCGTTTTCCCGTAAAAAATGGCATCACATGATCATCCTTTCGAAAACTTCCATCGTCATTTATGAATCTTTCAGGACGAAAGTTGTTTGGATCGCCCCAGTATTCCGCGTTGTGATGAATTTCATATAAATTAAACAAAAGGACTGTCCGCTTCGGAAGAAAAAATCCTTTAAACTCTGTATCTTCTAAAGCTGTATGCATCAGTCCTAGTGGCACCATAGATGATTTCCTCAAAACCTCTTGCATTGTTGCTTCAGTAAATGGCATCCTAAAATCGATTTTGCATATGATATCATTATGACCGGCGTACTTTCAATCTTTATATAAATAGTTTTACATGGTACATATGTTCGCCTAAACGCTACAAAACACTTAACTAATTTTACGTCATTATCATGCATAATTATTGCTGTATCATAACTGCAATCGTTCTTCGAGATCGTATTTCAAATACCATTTTACATAGTTTTTTACCAAGACAAGACTCCTGCCGTTTGACGTCAACATAATCTCAAACGCAGTGCTAACTGAACATTAGATTTTCTTTTTGCCTTTTGAAAAGTTGAAACATCGTGTATATTCTATGCTCTAAACTCTGCTCTTTTTGATTTGGCTAATGGTGAGAAAATCTATTGTTGCTTACATAAATTGCAAAAGTATGCATGTAAATTTTGTATGTAAGAATCATTTTGCAATGTAAATCAAAGTATATACATCTAGTTGTAATTCATAAATCCCATACCTTGGACGATCATCCAAACATGGTAGTCTTGATTTTCCTACAACTTCATCAATTTCCTGATAAACCTTGTCTTGAATTTTGGGAAACACAGACAAATACAGGAAAGACCACCCTAATGTAGAGCTTAAGTGTGTCCGATCCAGCAAAGAATAGATCGAGAAGTGTATAATGGAGATTTCTCACTGTAAAGAAATTTAGTACTTTAATAAGCAATACTCATGCAATATAGCAGTAAAAAATAATAAGCAATGTATTGCATAATTTTGGTCCAATCATTTATGTATATCTAATTAGATAATTTGCGCACTTACTGCCAACATCCCCATAAAAAACGGAGTTAGGGTCGGTCGTGTTGTAAATTCGAGTTAATGTGACGTCAATGAAATCACGCTCCCGACCGGCAACATAAGTCTCAACATGTTTTCTTATGACCTCCCGAAACAGTCCTTCTGGAGCACCTAAGAATTTGAGACCTTTGCTGTAACCAGTGTAGTCCGGCGCTAGTCTTGCCAGCCAAGGTAGAAACGCAGCTATACCTAGGATATTTTGCTCGGCGATGCCTCTGTGGGTGACCACAATGCATACAAGAAATTGAGGTATACAAGATAAAAAGTTATCATCATTTGGTATTTTGTTCCCACGCTCAGGTTTGCATATGACGTAAGTACGTCATGTCTCCATTTCTTAAATAATTCTTTAAAAACAATAAAAATAATATTAACTTACTCGGTTAAGATGGACATTACATGACGTTTTGCCGGGTCTTCAATATCATATTTCTCACTGGTCATTACAGCCCACAAGCTATTAATTACTGCCAACTCTAGCACTGGCTTTAGGTACAATGTTTTATTAACGTTTTTCCTACAATTTAATATATAGAGTAGAATTTAGCAAAACTAGTTTTCAACTTAACAGCAATTATTGTGGGATTTTCCAACTAAGTTTAATTTGGATTATCAAGTATGTAGATATGTCTACCGGTTTTATCGGCTCTGCAGGTATAGTTAACAACCTACACGGGTATGTACACATAGTTCAAACTTCGTTTAATTTCTTACTTGAGGTATTTCCGAACTTCCAAGACTTCGTCTAACATCATCCCTTGCATAGATCGTTTGCCGAATCCCATGTCGCGAAGACATTTCAAGGTAAATCGACGCATTTCCTGCCAGTCTTTCCCTTCCAACAGACCAAGTCCTAATAATACAAAGCAAATTTGTAAGAACTTACGTCTTCAGGTGAGCTTACATAAGAACTTATGTTTGCAGTCCCTGTCTGGTATCCACCTCAATCTTAATCTCACGTATTTTACGTAACCATTGAACTTGTTTGATGCATAATTTATTTCTGACCGTCATAGAACGAGACTCGTCTAAATATTCAGACTAATCTTACAATTTTGTTTCATAATGTACCTGAATATCCACGAATCGCTTCGAACAATTCCAGCTGGTTTCTTCCTTGAAGAACATCCAACCTTCCAGCTTCCTTTGCAGACTCATAGTCATTGATAAAGACAACTCTGCAAAAATTGATGCCAAATTTAGTATTAAGAAATCGTTAAACTCCTATTTCCTGTTTGTATTATATGTAATTTATGTTTATCTAACTAATACATATAGTCAATTATTTCGAATTTTGATAAAAGCATCTTATTACCTAGTACGTCCAAGGTACAGCGTAAAAATGTTGCCATACTTTTTGGCAAGGTTGGATATGGTGAGCGTGGGAACTTTTCCCAAGAAAGGCAGGTAACCGACGATTGGAAGACAAACTGGACCTGTTCAGTACAATTAGTTTTGGATTAGGGTTCATCAGTGGCATGACGTTACTCGTGTTTTACGACAGTTGCTCAGTTTAAAAATTTTGACGTCAGTAAGACTAGCTAGCATATAAACTATAAACCCATCTTATGTGTTTCACACATTTGAATATAAACAATAATATAGTTCGTTAACATTTTTGTTAGATAATTATGGATTGTAATACAATATTCAAATTCGTATAATTATAAATATAAATGAATGCACAACTATCCTCGTGCGTATACTTACATACGCAAGTTAATATTTGTGATGAAGGAAAACGGAATTTACCTGGTGGAGCTCTGGGACCTTTCTTTTTCCTGGTTTTCTCAGTTAGCATGTAATAACTACACAAAAAAATAAACAATAAAAACTCAAAGTATATCATCTTAACAAACTTTAACTCATGAAGACTCACAAAATGTATTTTTTCACGAGGAAAGAAGTTTCCTGAGGAAAATGTAGCGAGCTACTAAAAAAAATTGCGACATTTTTTGTGTTTTAATACTAAAATTGATGACAATGTTTACCGCTACACATGCCTATGCCTACATCAGTTACATAATAGGCTCTACACTCGAAACAAAAGGTGTGAATTGAAATCATGATTATCTTACAAACAATCTTAGATAATAGTTTCAGTTTCAAGATGAAAGACTGAGGAAGCGCACACTCTGTAACTATTTAATTCGTACCACGCCTATCTTAAGAGAGATAAGTGTGGTACCGCAAAAGTCTAATTAACGAGTGCGGTATATATTGTGCCGTAACTTGACAAGAAATACCTAAGGTAAGCAAAGATTACTGCTGAAGTATTCAAACGCCCTTTTAGAGGAAGGAAGGATACTGCAAATCTTATATTACCGATCTACTTTAAAATACATACTTTTGTATGGTAATTTTCTCCATATATACTTAATCATCGTACATATGTTCCTTCCGTAACATGCAATTCCTTTGTTGGCTGTGGTAAATTACGAAGGTGACAATGACAGTGACCGCGTCCATTTGTCGTAGACTTTACACTTTAAATGCGTGCGAAACGGAAGTTTATCTCATCCTCTCAATTATCTGCATGTTTATATAACTGGTACCTTTTTGTTGTAACATTTACACAGGGGTAATGTAGCTTAATGACATTCAGCTTCATTTTTACAAATACCACTGGCATTTCCTCATTTTAAAGCTTATCAAATACATCATATACTACTTATATAAGAACTACCTTGTTTAGTAACCCTGCATTTAGGTGCTACTTCAATACTTCCATCACAGAGTTGTCATCACACGTTTTTCAGCTTGACCTTGATCCTAGTAGTAGCTTTGATGAGGTTTGCTGCTGATCATGTAACGAAAAGTAAAAATTCCCAGTCGACTGATCTGATGGGGGTTAATAAGCAATCTTGCATATGTACATTGTACATTGAATCTTTCATAATTTTTTTATGGTTATCATTAAACATTGTACATGTACATTCTGGTTAACAAAAGCCCTTCTACTTGCTTGCAAAACAAAAGTATCGAAACGGAATCGCCATATTCTGTCATCCTAACTTCGTTTCCTCTTATGCGAAAATGTAAAATGCAAATTACTCTTTCGTGTTGTTCTCCTGTTAAATCCAACTCAAGTCACATGCAAAACTTTTCGTTTGTCAAAAGAGTATTTAAAAGCAGGCTTAAAGTTTGTATTATCATTACGAATTTCCAGTCAGTTTACCATGTTACTGCAAGGTAGATATTAGGATCGTAAAAACATTCTGTATTAAATACAACGTAACAGTTGACTGAGATGACTCACCGTTTTCATGGTCCTTAATGGAAAGTATTACAGCTCATTTGCGGCCCGGTGTGGTGTGAAGTATGGGAAACAAAATCAATAGGATTTAGCTTATCAGAAATGCACGTGGTTTATAAGGATGCAACTGACTGTAAGTGGTAGGGTTGTTGGAACAATCCGTGTATTTGCTTTACCAGCTCCACCAAGTAATGTTTGGTCAATTAGTCATGCAAATAAAAAAAGTTGGGCATAGATCATTCGTCGATATGTATGCAAATAATACCCACGGTATGCGTAAACGACAATTGAAGGTGAGTTTCATGTTCAAAACTGAAAACTGTTTTATTTGAATACAGTTTTAAAAAATCTGATGTATTATGCTGAATGAGAAATGATAGGTACAACATATTATGTAAATTATGAATGCATTGGTCCCATCTCATCAAGAGTTTATTTAACTTAACTGGTCCACAGTCCACCCACAAAATCATGTTACGTACAAGCTAAATGCAATGAAAAATTGAAAATCTATGATGTATTTTACATTTGCACCACACTTTATGGACAAACCTTTTAAACCCTTTCATAAACGTGACCTTGGTCAGGAATATTTTGGCTGTTTCACAGTAAAATCAAGTCTAAATACACAATATTCTGCATGCAATAACCTGCAATGAACACCGAGATCATTGTTGGTGACCACTAAACTCTCCTTATTATTATTTTGCTATTATTTCGCAGCCGAGTGGAAAGTGATGCTCAAGAGAAAAAACAATTTGACATTGTTTTTGAAAGGGAACAGTAATGGCCACTTCTGCTAATGCTGAAATATTTTTTTACAATTCAATACAAATGCTAACTAGTGAATTAGAAATACAAACATGTTTACATAAATGTTT